>JBAMMX010000027.1:18393272-18692212 GCA_037126225.1 Dillenia turbinata | reverse complement strand
GTAGCTTCCTCAAGAAGCTATAACCTATTTGACATTTTACATATGCTAGCATTAAATGCTTCCCATACTAGCATTTTAATGCTAGCCATGCTTGGCCTTGTTCTTTTTCAAAAGTGAGAAACTGATCAACCCAATTGGATAGTCGAAGAGAGAAGCAAAGATAGATCAACATCCATTCTTAGACACCGAAGTGATATACTATCGGGAGACTATGCACCGAACACCTCTATAATCAGAGACAAACACCGAAAGGAACCATCGGAAGCATGCACCGAACAAGATACATTAAGAAATCACTATTGGAGCGAGTACTCCAAATAGCTATCGAATAGGACCGATAGGCTCATCGGCCACCGAATGCTATCGAACTTGCTACCAAATACGTCGAATGGCTACTTAATGCCGTCAAAAGGCCACACTAACAGGACTAGATCGAAGGCTCCAACCGAAACCCGACAACAACACCTGCCACATGGCATATCATCAATGAGAAGCATTTAACACATGCCATACACTTGTTACTATACTAAATTTGCCAGCATATAAGATGCCACCAGTACAACAACTTGAAATGCAAAAACAAGTTAAAGAGTTGATAGAGAAAGGGTGAAAAGATGAGTAAACAAATAAAAGTACTGTCCAAATTTTCTAGCCCTTTAGAAAGACAATGCTTAGAGAATATGCAAAGATAGCTGAGCACTATAACAAAATTACTATTATAGATTCTAATCCCATGCTTGGAAGACATGCTTGATCAACTGGCTAGCTATAAAGTTTTCTCAAAGATTGATTTGAGAAGAAGATATTACCAAAAGAGACTACTAAGTGGAGGTGAATAGAAGATTGCTTTTATAACACTAGATGGTCTATATGAGTAGTTATGATGCCATTTGCCTTTCAAACGCGCTCTATACATTCATATGGTCATAACTCAGGTATAAACCTCTTTTGTGAAGTCTTTTCTTGTTGTTTATTGATGATATTTTGACCTATAGTTGAATTGAGGAGCATTTAATTCATTTATGTAAAGTTCTGGAGGTAATGTAAATGAGAAGTTATTTGTAAACTAGAAAAAATGTTCATTTCTATGAAGTAAGGTTGTATTTCTGGGATCGTTATATCTGAAGATAGACTGAAACCAGACCCTGAAAAGGTTTATACAATTAGGCAGCTTGCCAACACCATGGTCAACCAAAGTAGTCAAAAATTTCTATGGACCCAGCCTCATTTAGTAGAAGATTTATATGGAGTTTCACCTCTATAATGAGTCCTACTGACTGAGATATCGAAGAAAGACGACCTTTGAATTGTTCAATGCTGCTCACAAATCCTTTCAAGGAACCAAGACAGTGTCGACAAAAGTACCAATTCTTGTTGTACCAGATTTAAAAAGCTATTTGTTGTAGAATGTGATGCTTCCTATGTCAGAATCGGCACTATTCTAAGTTAAGAAGGGAAACGAGTGAAGTTTTTCGGTGAGAAGTTATCTGATCCTAAGCAAATGTATTCTACTTACACCTATCTTATCGGGAGTTTGTTGTTTACTGAGACCATCAAGTCTTGAAATATTTGAGTTCATAAAAGAAACTCAATGAACTTCATGTGAGGTGGAGCTCCTTCTTTGATGAATTCAATTTTTCTTTGAAATATAAGACAAGAGAGTCAAATGTAGTGATAGACGCCTTGAGCAGAATGTTATTGACCTTAACTACTATGTCCTCTCAAGTTGTTGGCTTTTAGAGTTTTATGCTTTGGCGCAGATAATACAACATCTGCAACACTACCTATCTTATTAGGAGTTTGTCATGCGAGGAAGAGCTCCTTCTTGGATGAATTCAATTTTTCATTGAAATATAAGACATAAGAGTCGAATGTAGTGGTAGATGATTTGAGCAGAAAGTCAATGATGTTAACTACTATGTCCTCTCAAGTTGTTGGCTTTGAAGAGTTATAGAATCGGTATGTGACTGACCCATAGTTTAGTCAAATTGTGAAGGAGTTGCAAGGACCAGTAACTTTAGAGAAATTGCTGTACAAGTTAAATGATAGTAATCTATTCAAAGGCGATCAATTGTCATCCCTGAAGGATCATTTTGACAGCAAATTATAAGTCAGCTTGATGGAAATGTTCTAGGAGGTCATTTTGGCAGGGACAAGAGAATGGCATTGGTGACAGATTGTTATTTTTTGCCAAAGATGTACAAGGATGTGAACAGATTTGTGACATGGCATTCTGTTTGTCAATTTAGCAAAAGGAATTCTCAAAATACAGAGTTGTATAATCTTTTACGAGAACCAGAACCGCCTCGGATTTATTTGACCATGGATTTTGTGTAGACTTTCCAAAAACGACAAAAGGCTATGATTTCATTTTGTTATGGTGGATGGATTCTCAAAAATGGCACACTTTATCCCATGTTTGAAAACCTCTAATGCAACACACATTGTTGAATTGTTGTTCAAGGAAGTGATAAGACTACATGGTGTTCCGACTTTTATTATTTCAGATAGAGATGTTAAGTTTTTGGGACACTTTTGGAGAATGTTATGGTGGAAATTAGGGATTGAATTAAAATATTCCAACACATGTCATCCACAAATGGATGGACAAGTAGTGAATCGGAGTTTGAACAATGTATTAAGATGCTTACTTAGGAATCATATAAGGAGTTGAGATGTTGTTATACTACATGCTGAATTTGCATACAGTGATTAAATCAACAGAACTATAAAGAAGACTCCTTTTGAACTAGCATATGGCCTCAAACCACAGTGCTATTGCCACAAGAAGCCAGAATGAGTATTGATGGAGAAGCATTTGCTCATCATATTTGGAGGGTCCATGAGGAAGTGCAAACTGCCTGGAGAACTAGCAATAAGGTTTATGCAAGTGCTGCCAATCAGTATAGGCGAGTCAAGAAATTTGAAGAAGGTGATTCGGTACTAGTACACTTGAGGCGATAGAGGTTTCCAAAAGGCAGTTATCAGAAATTAAAATCTAGAAAGTTTAAACCTTGTAAGGTGCTGAAGGAGATTTGCTCTAATACTTATTTAATAGAGCTTTCACCTTAGATGCACATCAGTACGGGTTTCAATTTTTTTGATCTATATTCATTTGAGTGTTTCGATGAATAAATGACTACTATTGCGGAGCAGGTTAGCCAATTTCCAGAAAGGAACCTAACACCATCCACGAAGTTCTTGATGTCAAAGAGGTGAGGTCCAAAAGATGAAAGGCGTACAGGCGCTTCTTAGTGAAGTTGAGCAAACCAGCTAATGAAAGTACTTGGATTGCAGAAGATGAATTGAACTAAAAAAAAAAAAAAACAAAAATTGATGCAGAGATATATGTGGAGGCTGCAAAAGCTTTGTCATGAGATGAAGCTATCTACCCTCTCTATAGTGAATTTTCACGAAATTTAAAACTCTACTTTTCGGCAATAACAATACATAATATATATACCAAAACGTAAATCATGAAAGCAAGAACTCATATATATCATTTTCATATAAACGATTTACCATAAATCTTGACAAATCCGGGGTTGTAAAGTCTCGATACTATTCACGATAGAGAACTTCAACTAGAATTTTCATGACCTATACGTACTCAAAAAATTATGAAAAAAATATTTTCGTAATCTACGTGACATGGATAAGATCGTGGTATAATTGGATTCACGAAATTCATCCGTGATTCGAATCCCAAATTTTATACCCTATATTTTTATATCCAAAATAATTCTGAAAATTTATTTTTAAAATAAATCTAACATCGCTCTGATATCAATATTAGTTTTTGATGACTTAATCATGCAGTGGAAGCGTATAATAAAATTTTTGAAATCATAAAATAGATTTGGGTTCTGGGCATACGTCAATGAGCAATATAGAAAAACTTCAGGAACCACAAACCCTTTATCATGAATAACTCGCATCTGATAATAATCTGCGCAATCACCACCGCAATTTCACGATGTCGCAACTCTAAACTCGATGATTGGATCGCCGTAAAAATTCCCCACTCGGAATTTTCTGTCTACCCTCTCTATAGTGAATTTTCTCTCAAATTTCTCTATTATGTAAATCCCCTTCTATTGGACCAAAACCCTAGATCTGGAATTGTTCTCTTTTCACTAAGAACAATCTAATTCCTTTCCAATATTGTGCTCACTCAAAAAGAAATTAAAATAATTATTTTCACATAAAAAGGAAAAATGCAATAAATGGGGATGAAGTTATAGGATAATGGAAATTATCCCATTCTCCCATTTGAATTTCAAAATGAAAATTATCTAAGGTAAAATGCCTCTACGTGGACATTTACTAACATCTCCCACTTGCATATGATGACATTTTATGATCATCACAAAATCATAACTCATGTGATCTTACCACATCACCCTACTAGACTTTTATACAGAATTGGATGTAAGGCGACTGGCAAATACACCTGCAAATAAAGATTTCTCGATACACCTTTTAGGATGATCGAGTAGTCATTGTTAGTACCAAAAGAAAGCTCACTGTACCCCAGATTCAAGACTAATTACGTCCATCGAGCTACTTTCTTTATCGAAAGTAATCCCTAATAATTGCTCGACTATGTATTTACTATTATATTCAAATCTCTACATGGATAAATATAAAAGACCAGTCGGTGAATACAATACACTGATACAATATCAATTGGGTTTCCTTTTTCCAAACTCGAATCTATTAATCTCAACTTAGTTGCTTTCCTAGATCTGCTCCTTAGACCTCAATTTATCTTCCGGACCATAGGTAAACAGACTAAAATAACAAATACTGAATTAGGAGCTCAAGAAACGGCCGAAAGTAACAAGGGTACAAGAGATCTCACCCAATGAATCTCGGGTCTTACTTAGTGGGGATCAGGGATAAATATCAAATCATCGTCTCAAATAAAATAGCTCCTACTATCCCTAGTCGTCTTATCACATGCGGTATGAAACACGTGCCATAATGTTATTCTTCTATCTTTCAAAGGGCATATATCAGATTTCTCTAACATTGTACAGGTATGGGACTCGCCTACACATAAGATTTTACCTATAAATCTCGTAGATAAGATCTTGGAGACAATCTCACAGATCATAGTTGATATCTCGAGATTTCCGTACTTGGCTACTTTACAGCAATATAGATGTAGATATGTCTATGCTAGTCATATCGCATATGACCTTATTCTGAACATGTATCAGGACGACTTATGTTCTAGTAGGCTTACTCTCAAAATCTCTTATAGCTAGAAATGTCTCATCCCCGTTCACTCAAAGCTGGAGGTGGTCACTTGTGTGAGAGAGTCGACCTCGCTTGCTTGACATATCTATTATCACATCATAGAGAATATATATAATAATAAAATTAAGTGCATTAAATGAAATATAACACAAGTGTGATTGAATAATGCATAATTATCATATATATAGAAAATCGATAAGCATTAATGTCGTCAATATAGTACAATATTAGAAATGTCAATAAATACCTAAACCCAATGACTCCCTATGTCCTAAAAAGGAGTCTCTAGTAATGGGTTTGGTGAAGGGGTCAGCCATCATGCTATTAGTAGAAATATACTTGATGGTCATTTCACCCTTCTCGATGATGTCTCTCACGAAATGGTATCTGGTGTCGATGTGTTTGGTTATACTATGAAACTTAAGGTCTCGAGTGTAAGCGATAATGACTTGATTATCATAATAAATCATCACTGGCCTCCCACTATCTGCTACAATCCTTAAGTCATCCAATAGTCTCTGAAGCCAAACACTTTTCTGAACCGCAATTGAGCAAGCCATGAACTCGGCCTCCATCGTAGATAGAGGTACACGGGTTTGTTTCCTTACTACTCCAAGAATGACACTGCCATTAGGTAAGAAAGTAAAACCTGATGTCGATTTGCACTTATCCAGATCACCTCCCCAATTGGCGTTTGAATAACCCACAAGGTGCAAATCGTCTCCTCCATAACACAAGGAAAAGTTTGCAGTTCCCTTAAAATATCAGAAAATCCTTTTCACTACTCTCTAGTGACCCATTACAGGATTTTCCTAATATTTACTCACTAGACCGATTGAATAACAAATGTCTAATCGTGTACACAATATCGTGTACATTAGGTTTCCCACTATACTGGAGTAAGGTACTTTACTCATTTCCCTCACTTCTTCCTAGTTTTAGGATACATTTCCAAGCTCAGGTAGTCACCTTTGGCGATTAGAGTATTTATGGAATTACAACCACACATCCCAAAGCACTCAAAAATTTTCCTAATGTAGGTCTCTTGTGAAAGAGCCAACGTCTTTCTCGAGCTAACCCTCTAGATCTGAACTCCAAGGATGAACTCAATTTCACTCATGTCCTTCATGTGGAAACTGGATGACAACCATATTTTAATGGTCATTTAATGCTCAATGTTGTTCCCAACCAATATTATGTCATCCACATACAATGATATGATCATAAAAGAGTTATCAGAATGTATCAAATAGATATAACGATCCTCCTCGATTATCATAAAACCATAAGATATCACATCATCATGAAATTTTAGGTACCATCGCCTGGATGACTACTTTAGGCCATATGTTGACTTCCAAGTTGATGTTTATTATCTTTCTGACATACTAGAATGCACCCAGGAGGTTGTTCTTTATAGATCTCCTTATCCAAATTCCCGTTAAGGAAAATGGTATTTACATCCATCTGGTGTAACTCCAGATCTATACTCGTGATAATCGCCAAAAGCAAACAGATCGATATAAACTTGACTATTGGGAAGAAAGTCTCCTCGTAGTTAATGCCCTTTGTCTGCACATAACCCTTGGCTACCAGATGGGCCTTGTACTTCTCTATCGATCCACGGCTCTTCTTTTGATTTTGAGAATCCACTTGTTCTCAATGGCCTTTCTATCCTCAGGTAAGTCAACTAGGTCCCAGACCCTATTGACTCTTATAGATTCCATTTCCTCCTGCATGGCCTTTAACCATTAGTCCTTCGCTAAACCCTTGAGAGCCTCATAGAATATCCTCGACTCCTCATTGTCCTCGGGAGTCACAATGAGGATCTCACCCTCAATCGGAAAATGACGACGAGGTACATGTACCCGACTACTCCTACGAGGAGGGAGAGCCGCTTCACCTTCAGATGGACCGCTCCCACTAGGACCAAGATCCATAACAGACTCTTGAGTCCCGCCGCTGGACCCAACTAAACCACCAGACTCATCCATCTCATAGAAAATGTTATCTCGATCAATTTCTCCTCTCTTAGGGTAATCATTCTCGAATAATGTGACAACACGAGACTCAATCTCAGTGACAGTACCGTACATATATTCTCCTAGGAACACATGTCCCTTGGAGAGTTCATAGTATCTTATAAAGACACACTTCTTTTCTCACGGCCTAATTTACCGTACTGATGCGAAAAAGCATGAACATACGTGACACAATCCCATGGTCTCAAATGGCTAAGGTCAGGCTGCTTTCCTGTCCAAAGTTTGTATGGGGTGTTGACTACGGATTTTGTTGGGACATGGTTAAGGATATATATAGCAGTTAATAAGCATCCCCCCAATAAGAGATAGGTAAATTGGCATGAGCCATCATTGACCTCACTATCTTCAACAAAGTCATATTCCTTCTCTTGGTTACTCCGTTCTACTGAAGAGTAGCAGGAATAGTCAATTGTTTCGTAATGCCTCTCTTGAAACAGAGTTTTTTAAACTGTTCAGACAGATACTCGCGCCCCCGATCGGTTCTGAGAGTTTTCACTCTCAAGTCTAACTGATTTTCAACCTCGCTAATAAACCTCCTGAAATACTCTAGTGCCTCAGACTTGTGTGAGATCAGATAGACGTAATTGAAATGCGTGTAATTGTCTATAAACATAATGAAATACGTGACTCTGTTTCGGACTCTCACATTCATGGGTCCGTAAAAATCGGAATAAACCAACTGTAATGGAGTCCCAACTCTCATTGCTTTCCCAAATGGTTTTCTCGTAACTTTGTCCACTAAGCAAAACTCACACAAGGGCAACTCGACTCTCATTAACGGGCCCAACAAGCCACTCGCAGCTAACCGGACCATCCTCTCTTACCTTATGTGGCCAAGTCTACTATGCCATATAATCACATCATTAACTACACTATCAGATGTAAAGGTAATAGGAGATGAAAGAAAATTATCATAGAATATAATCAAATCCAGTACATAGAATCCCTTATAGACTAAACCAGAACAAGTCAAAGTATTGTTATTATAAATGGAAACTCTAGAGTTTTCCAACAAAATAGAATATCCTAATTGATCAAGACATCGGACATATATGAGATTCTGCCAAATATCAGGAATACATCATGTAGATACAGGACTTGGTTACTTCGTAGCATCAGCTTGCACATACCAATCCCTCTCACTTCCAGAAATGCTCTGTTTCCTACATACAACCTCCTTGCATGAGAACTCAAACGGTGAAACTCCACAAACGTGCTCCTATCGCGAACTACATGGTCGGTGGCTCATAAATCTACAATTCACAAAGGAGAAGAGTCAGCAAGTATCACATTAGATGACACATAACTCAAACTATGTAAAGAAGAATGACGTACCTTTCACTCACTACATTCGCCTGCGAAATGCCTATACTTGTCACACACATAGCATCGGACATTGCTCTTATCAAGCTTCTTCTTCTTGTTTCTGCCTTTGCTGTTGATCTTAGTAGATTGCTTCTTCTTGACTTGGCCCTTGGTTTTCTTCTTATGCTTGCGTCACTTGCGCTTAATACCCCGAGAGCCCTTGCTCGACTCCGCTATGTTAGCATGACCTGAAGTAAACCTAGCCACCTTTTGGTGCTCCTTCTCGAGCTCACAATGCCTACTCATATCCATGAAAGCATGGGTACTCTCAATGTGTGTGAAATAGGTCTTAACAACATCCCAGGAGTCAGGCAAAGACTGGATCACACCCAGTACCTGAAGCTCATATGATATAGGCTCCCCCATACTCTTTAGAGAGGCAATCATACTCGAAATATGCATAAAATGCTGTTTCATAGTATGATCGGGCCTCTTCTTATACGCGATAAATTTGTAGGTCATCATCTTCAACTTAGGCGCTGATCGGGAGTCGTAATGTTACTTATATACCTAGATCAGCTCATCATGCATACTGCTAAGAAAAATCATCCTAACTTGGCCATCCTTTTTCTAAGCACGATACGCCTCCTGATCCTGTCTCGCTTGTTGTGTGATACCCTCCTTGAGGTCTACCATCTTGTGCTTAAGAACCTCCCTGAGTTCTTATTTTTCGAAGACAAACTGAACCTTCTGGTGCCAAATATCATATTGTCACCGTTCAGCTTGTCTCCCTTCATGAGATATAAAATGACAGTCTTTATAGCAGTCATGTCTTTATCACATAGAAAAGAAAGACGTTAGTGACAAATGATACTTAATATCATAATTTTGTGTATCCTACCAATCAATAAGACCCAAATGATTCAAATACAGACCCCAAAACGAGCGTATAAGTCACAACAATCCAGGATTGTATCTCACCATTCGGATTAGGATTCAAGACACAAAAATCTATATTTAGTCACATTAAATGGTATAAGACCCTCAGAAAAATAAAATTTTTCATCCCAGCATGGCCTGATGTGCTGCTGGTGGATTCACGTGCCGCCACGCGCCTCCATGCGCACAACAAAGGGGATAGCGCATGACACACCCTCACACACCCAGAGGGCCACGGACCCGGGGCGGAACACGGGTCGGGTACGCAGGTTGGGTATGGATCCAGGTCAGAACCGACCCAAACATGACCCTCGTGAGCCCACGTGCCTCAGAGCGTGTGAGCTCCATGCGCCCATACCCTTGCACGTCATACGCCTGCCTTGTGCGTGACGTGCACGCGCCCTGGACCCAAGTTAGGCCTTCTTCGCCCAACGGGTTCTGCAACCAAATCTTTCGACCTGGCTGTCGAAAATCGACTTTTCCAGCCCTGTTTTCATTGGATTTTCTTAGGAATCTCTAATTCCTCATATTCCAATTATCCTTGACTTGATTTTTGGAATAGACGTGCCCTAAATTTGGCGAATTTAGAGTCCAAAATTCTAACCATTTGCGGTCAATTTTGAAACTCTACTTTTCGGCAATAGCAACACATATTATATGTACCAAAACATAGATCATGAAAGAAAGAACTCATATATACCATTTTCATACAATGATTTGCCCTAAATCTCGACAAATCTTGGGTTTTAAGGTTTCGGTCACTATTCATGGCCGAGAACTTCAACTAAAATTTTCATGGCTTAAACGTACTTAGAAAATTATGAAAAAATTATTTTCGTGATCTATGTGATATGGGTAAAATCGTGATAAAATTGAATTCAAGAAATTCATCTGTGATTCGAACCCCAAATTTTATACCGTATATTTTTATAGCCAAAATAATCAAAAATTTATTTTTAAAATAAATCTAATATTACTCTGATACCAATGTTAGTTTTTTATGACTCAATCATGCAATAAAAGCATATAATAAAATTTTTGGAATCATAAAATAGGTTTGGGTTCTGGACATACCTCTGATGTAGAAAACTCCGAAAATCACAAACCCTTTATCACGAACAACTCGCAGTTGGATGATGATCATAATACGAACCGCTACCGCAATTTCACGACGTTGCAACTCTAAACCCAGTAATTAGATCGCTGTAAAAATTCCCTACTCGGAATTTTCTGTCTACCCTTTCTATAGTGAATTTTGTGCGAAAATTGTGAAATATGCAAATCCCCTTCTATTAGACCAAAATCCTAGAACTGGAATTGTTCTCTTCTCACTGAGAACAATATTGGAAAGGAATTAGATTGTTCTTACTCAAAAAGGTACTAATTCCTTTCCAATATTGTTCACACTCAAAAAGGAATTAAAATAATTATTTTCACATAAAAGGAAAAATACAATAAATGGGGAGGAAGTTATGGGGTAATAGAAGTTATCCCATTCTCTTATTTGAATTTCAAAATAAAAAATTACATAATGTAAAATGCCCCTATGTGGGTATTTACCAACAAAACCCTTAACCTAGTTTCTTTTTTCCATTTTCAATTAATTTTGAATTTCAATTAATTTTTTCTCTCCAGTTTGGTTTCTCTTGCCTTTTTCACTGCATCACTAAGGAGTAGGAATATACGAGTTCTTTTTTTTTTGTTACATCAAGGTTTGAATCTAGGATCACCGGATTAGAAGAGAAAATTGTGATCACTAGACTATCCCCTTAGAGACGAGAATGTACGAGTTCTGTTGAACTGAAAAATTAGGTTGTCATGGTGGTATATAGTTCTGATCAACATTTGCATATAGTTCTGATCAACATTTGCATGGAGAAGAAGAGGAATAAGCTAGCAGGAAGATACAAGCATGCCTTCTATGCAGATAAACTAAACAATCATTTTGTTTATTAATTTACTTACTCTATCCATTTTTTTACATCAATGAGGCAGTGCTATAATAATATAGTAGCTGTTAGAGGTGGGTTACGACTCCACAAATAGCGGCTCCTTGTTGAGTCGAACGGTTGCTGTTGACGGGATGTGAAATCTGCAAAAACCACTGGAGGGTGCTCCAACAGGGGAGACTCTAACGCTCAAGTCAGAATGAGTGGTTTTCAAATATAAGAGAAGCAGACTGAGAGCTTAATAAGGGAGATGTTCCCTGTGATTAGTGTGCCCAATGTAAAAGGCTAAGAAAGCGTACCTGATTTGGAGGGTTTGAGGGTATTTTATACCTGTGAGAGTCGTATGCTATTGGGATGTTTCAACCCTACTTCCCTCATCGAGTCGATCCGAAAATCTCGGGAGTTAATATTCCGAAATGATCACGATTTTTATTGTATTGAAACTTTCATTTTCTGGAGAGATCCTTTACTTAACTAAAAGATCTCAGGGGTGTCATTCTTAAGCAGAGAATAAAAGTTGTTGGGGTGCTCCGGCCTTTTCTAAGGACTAATAAGACTGTTGGCCTTTGGTTAGTCATTCGGTCAGTGTGGAACCTTCGGGGCTTGCTCATTCGATAGGCCAATGGCTGAATATCTAATCGAAAAAATTACTCCCACTTGATAAATCTCGTTCGGTAAGTGGGGCAACTAAGACCCTTCATTCGGAAGATTGGGCGACTAAGACCCTTCAGTAGGTCAGTCAAATGGTCATAGGGAATAGTCATTTATGCTTGCTCATCGATCAGTAACTATCGTTTGTGGGCCTCCTGTGTGGGCCTTTTAGGTGCTGATCCTTTGAATTGGGTTTAAGGCTATATCCTATCATTTGTCCCTACTTAGGATGTTGCTTTACGAGAAAGGTACCATGACTACTTGTTTTTTTTTTACGTACTGATACCACGTGTTGTCGTTGGGGTATGCAGATCATCTTTTGGTACTTATATAAGGCCATTTGTTCGCGCACACCAGACACCTTCATTCCCTTTTCTTCTTCAAGAGCCATCAGAGAAGTCATTTCTGAAAGCAATGGCGAAAACATTTGCTACTCAAGCCTACCTGGGTATCGGCGATATTGTGAGCACCATGTCCGTAAAGGAGCTTCAAGAAGTCTAGACTGATATGCTGATGGGAGACGATTACACTTTGGTATCTGCCACGGATGCCGATAGGGCTAACATGGCATTGGAGGGTTGCGTACCGATGTACCACTAATCGGTTAAGTACGGATTAAAAGTTCTATATACAGGTCCTTTTGTGGAGGTACTACGCCGTTGGAGCATATTTCTAACTCTCCTGATTCCAAGTGCCTGGCGTCTGGTGGTTGCCATGGCTTCTCTGCTTGGGTTTTGTCATCTTCGCTTTGATTTTGACATCTTGTCATCTGTTTTCATCTTAATGAGATGTGAAAACAGTGGCTCAACAAAGGGCTGGTACAAGCTACAGATTCGGCCCTTGTCTAATTGGACATTCTATTATAAGGAGTCTATCGATAAGAATTGGATACACAATTTCTTCTTTATGGAGTTCTCGGATAAGAGTCGCGTCCCTATGCTTCCTGATGCCAAATAGGGGCCTTCTTAGGACTGAAGTCTCCGGTCGCATTTAAGCATAGCCGCTTCATTCGGTCCGTAGGCGGCTATTGTAAGTCTACGGGTCGAAGTATATGGGTCAACTCCTTGCTGGATGACCGGACATCGCCTTTATTTAGTTTACGATCGGGAGAAAAGGAAAATCGATAGGTCTCTATTGTTGGAAAGGGGGAAGATCGGGTTGGCTGAATCTTTGAATCTTTTCGACGACATTGTGCTGGAGAAGGTTACCATTGATAGGCAAGTTCGATCGAGTGCAAAGAGGTCTCCTCAGGAGTCTATAGGGATGTCTAAGGCCCTCCTGGAGTCTTCACCTCCCTTATCAAAAAGGGGAAAGGCCCTACAACCTTCGTTACTACGGGAACGTGCGCTGGTCCCTTCGCCCGACTATTTAGGCTCAGTCACACTAATAGAGAACATCGTTTTGGAGGGAAATGAATCCCCGTGCAACAAGGGTGTCGACGTGGATAAACTTAGAGGATTGGGAAGCGGTTCTTCGCCTAGCGCCACAGCAAGACTGGATATTTCCAGGGTAATGTCAGAGGGGATGGCAGGGTCTTTTTCAGTTGTACCGGTTTGGCTTTTGCGCAAGGAGAAATACAAGGTTCCTGATGGAACCGCCCTACCACCTATCATTCCTATTACATCCTTTGACAGATGGAAGAGATCGAAAGAACGAGGGATCATTGTGGTGTGACCGAGGATATGCAATATAGCTTTATAGATTTGGCCGAGGCGGACCAAATTGTAAACTAGTTGAACTTTCATCGGTGCGAGCTTGATCTATATAGGATGTCCTAGGAGCAAGTTAGTGGGGACCTTAAGTCTCTCGGTTTGATGGTATCACCCTCTTTGTATCTGTTTGGTTTTTCCCTATTCTTGTTTTTCTAATCTAGTCTTCTTTAGACAATGACTTTGGTAGAATTTGAAGAACCACCCCTCGGTTGAGGGGGATGCTGTGGCCCGTGGATCAATCAAGTGGCCTAAAGCCTCTACTATGGTCCCAGTTGCAAGGGGATTTGCTCTTCGTGAAATCCCATGATCTTTCTTCAATCTCGTGTAACATCTGTTTAAAACTTTGTATTCCAACACCCTTCGGGTAATTTATCAATGATAGAGTTTGGTTTGTTATTCACTGTGACAGCTCTCATTATATTAGCCTGACAGGGTCGTCGTATGATAGGAAATGATTGATATTATGGCCATGTCCGCCTGCTCGGGTAGTTCCACTCGTATGATACGTCCATTCAATGGGATTAGGGCGATTTAGGCTCGATGCATGATAAGAAACTTTAGAATTGGGGGGCCATGTTCACCCGTTCAGGGAGCTCCATCCTTTGTTGATGATACGTTCGATCGGTAGAATCTAGGCGATTTAGACCCACCGTATGATAGAAAACTTTTAGATAGAGTGGTCATGTCCATCCGTTCGGAAAGTTTCATCCCTTATTGATGACACGATCGAACGATAGGATCTAGATGATTTAGGTCCACCGTTCGATAGGAAACTTTAGATAAAGAGGTCGTGTCTACCCGTTCGGGGAGTTCTATCCGTTATTGATTGCATGTTCGAACGATATGATCTGGACGACTTAGACCCACCATATGATAGGAAACTTTTAGACAGAAGGGTCGTGTCCACCCATTCGAGGAGTTCCATCCTTTATTGATGACACATTCGATTGATAGAATCTGGACGACTTAAACCCGTCGTACGATATGAAACTTTTAGATAGAAGGGTCATATCCACCTATTCGGGGAGTTCCATTTCTTATTAAAGACACGTTCAAACGATAGGATCTAGACGATTTAGACCCGCCATACGATAGGAAACTTTTAGATAGAGGGATCGTGTCCACCCGTTCGGGGAGTTCTATCCCTCATTGATGATACGTTCGAATGATAGGATTTGGGTGACTAAGACCCGTCGTTCGATAGGAAACTTTTAGATAGCGAGGCCGTATCCACCCGTTCGGAGAGTTACATCATTTATTAATGACTCGAACGATAGGATTTGGACGGTTTTGGTCTGCCGTGACGATAGGAAACTTTTAGATAGAGGGGCAGTGTCTACCAATTCGGGGAGTTCCATCCCTTATTGATGACACATTCAAATAATAGGAAACTTTAAATTGGGGGGCCGTGTTCACTTGTTCGGAGAGTTTCATCCCTTATTGATGATACGTTCGATCGATATCATATGGGCGATTTAGGCCCGCCGTGTCCACCCTTTCGGAGAGTTCTACTTTTATTGATGACACGTTTGATTGATAAGATCTGGACAATATAGACCCGTCATACAATAGGATCAGGGAATATGCGGGTAAGAAGTCCGTTGAGACAATACCTTACTAATTGAAAAATATCCTCGCATTCCAGAGAAAGAACCATTAGTAGCATACCCTAGTGATCACTTAGGGGTAGGAGTCAAAGGCTTCGGATCGCATGACAATGTTCCGATCCCTAGTGGCGTTCTGAACTTTGACCTTCATGTATTTAGTGCTGGGCAAAACTTCAAGGCGTTCAGACCTGACCTGTCCAATATGACGTTGCAGAGTGAAGGGAGATCCACCACGTTGAACATGACAGGAGCCGTCACATGATTGGGAGGCATTCCGAGGGTTACCAGAAGCGAGATGATACATTTGGGATATATCTATTCGCCTAAGAGCCCTTTGATCGGACCTGCGTGGGGTTGGAGATGGGCAGAAGTAAAGCCCATTTGTCTGAAAGCATCTCGGTATAGAAGGTTACAGCTTGTCCCCTGGTCGAAAAAGATTCTTCTGACCTCATATTGCCCAATCCTGGCGGTCATTACGAAGGGGTCGTGATGACTCGGGTCTATCCCGACTAACTCTTCGTTCGTGAAACCAATGATGGGTCTCTTCTCCCCTTACTATTTATTGGCGTCTGCGCTAGAATTTCTTATGGTGTGGAAGGAAGTGTATTCAGGAAATAGAAGATCGGAGTAACTAGGCTCCTTGCTTCATTTTCTAGTGGATCGTCAGAGGAATGGGAATGCTTTCGAAGGACATACCCGTCCCGGATTTGGAGTATTACTCCGTCTCTTCTGTCGATTGGGGGCCGAGCAACTTGCCGGTCCTCTGATCGGTTATGTCATGGCGATTCGTACCGATGACCGGTGGAAGCATTTCCTTCCCCCTACTGATGAACTCTTGTAGTCTTTCGTGACGCACCAGGAACTTTAGTTTGTCTTTTAACTTCTTGCAATTATCTGTCGTGTGGCTGTAATCACGGTGAAAGTGACAGTATTTGGTTTTGTCCTTGTTGGGGTCACTCTCGGTCGACTGTGGGGGCCATCAGATGTACGGCTTGTCTCTGATCTGTGATAAAACCCAATAGGGGTCTTATTCATAGGGGTGTAGTTATTATACCTCTGTGAAGAAGGGAGATTTATTCGGTTCTTCCTTGGCGGGGACCTCTTGGGTGAGCAGTTGTGTTCCTTTCGAACGGATCAATATCTTCTATAATCAAAATGTCTCAAAGATCTTCGGCGATAAATTTCTCGGCTCGGGCATATAATTCCTCGAGGTAGCAGGGGATTCTTCATGATTAATATTTTCATGCCTAAGGTCATAATCCCATTAGCAAAAGAACCAGCGTGATGTAATGATTCAGAGACGGAATCCTCATCATCTCTGCCTTGAATCTTTCCAATAAGTCCCTCAGGGACTCGTTCTCCTTTTGATGTAATGACAGCAAAGAAATGGACTTTCTATTTACCTCTCTGCGTATCATGAAATGTGACTCGAACTATTCTCGTGTTGGAAGAAATTTTTTATGCCCAACGGCGGGAGAGAGTTGAACCAAGTTAACGCGTTTCTTGTAAGAGTAGTGAGAAAATGTTTGTACATGGCCGCGTCGGTCATGTCTCTCGAAATCATCATCGTCACAAAATGGGCCACATGATCCCGGGGGTCTGTTATCCCGTCGTATCTTTCCATGGGAGACAGAAGTATGTTGTGAGACATAGACTTCAAAGAAACCTTTGGATCGAGAGGTGAAACATGAGAATAGAGAGAAGTTTGGTTTCCCTGGGCATTGACCTACTTGAGTTCGTCGACAACAAACTGCTTGACTGCTTTCAGAGATCGCAGGGGTCTTGTCGAGAATTTTCAGACAATTCGTGACGCGGGGGTGATGATCGTCGTCAGGGGTGTTTAGACCCCCAACAGAAGATTGGCCTTCGGGTTTAAGGGTGCGACTAAGGCCCCCCAGTTATGTGCTTATGTTCTAGATTTTTTATTCCAGCCTCTCTATCTGGAGGTAGCTAACTTGATCTGGCGCATGGGCCATAATTGGCTGCTCCGGATGAGATGGTTGAGGTGAGACCACACGATTGCGAGTAGGGTGATCGGTCGCCATAGGAAGGGTGGCCTCAAGGGGTGTTGTGGTGTGCCCTTCCATAGTGGGGGCGGTTTTTGAAGTTGTCACGGTTCTTCTCTTTGAAGGCATGATAACGTAAGTGATTATTGGTTATATAAATACGGTTGCTCTAGTTTGTTTCCCACGGATGACGCCAATTTGTTGGAGGTGAGTTGCAACTCCATAGATACCGACTTCTTATTAACTCGAACGGTTGCTGTCGACGGGATGTGAAATCTATAAAAAACTACCGAATGGTGCTCCGGCAAGGGAGGTTCCGACGTTCAAGTCAGAAAGAGCGGTTTTTGAATGTAAGAGAAACAGATTGAGAGTTCTGAGAGGGAGAATTTCTCTGTTATTAGTGTGCCCAATGTAAAAAGTTAAGAGAACGTACCTTGACTTGGAGGATTTGAGGGTATTTTATACTTGCGAGAGTCATATGCTGTTGGGATGTTTCAACCTACTTCCCTCATCGACTCTATCTGAAAATTTCGGGAGTTAATATTCCGAAATGATTGTGATCTTTATCGTATGAGAACTTTTGTTTCCTGGAGAAATCATTTCCTTAACTAAAAGATCTCGAGAGTGTCATTTTTAAGCAGAGAATAAAAGTTGTTGGGGCACTCCGGTCTTTTCTAAGGACCAATAAGGCCGTTGGCCTTTGGTTAGTCGTTCGGTCGGTATTAAACCTTCGGGACTTACTCATTCGATGGGCTAGTGGCCGAATATCAGGGAAAATACTCTCACTTGATAAATCTCGTTCGGTAGTAGGGTGAATAAGACATTTCGTTCCGAAGATGGGATGATTAAGACCTTTCCGTAAGTCAGTCAAATGGTCATAGGGAATAGTCGTTTGTGTTTACTCATCAATTGGTAGCTGTTCTTTGTAGGCCTTCTGTGTGAGCCTTTCAAGTGCTGATCATTCGAATTGGGTCTAGGGATATGCCTCGTCAGTAGCCCTCCTAAAAAGTGCCCCAATTAATATAGGAGCATAATATAAAATGCTTCTCAAACTCAAATTTTTTAAAAAAGGACACTAACTTAATTTCGATTAACATTTAAAATATTAGAAAGTTCTAACTAAAATAAGATATCTTGAGAAAACATAAATTTCTAATGCTAAAAATTTTAGTAGCTTATTTTTTAAACTTCCATACTTACTAAAGATTTAAAACCCTACAAAGGACACTTCTTATAGGACCAAAAAACCTAGTTTTCGCAATTGAACAGTTGTCCTTTATGCTGCCAAAGATTACATTCAGTGGGCCAAGCTATAGCTGCACCATCAAGGTCTCCATGCTCATCATTTTTTCTCTGTGAGTCTTAATCTGGTCTTTTGTGTCCCACAATAGGGTTTTTCAGTCCCCTTAAACAGCTTCTCAAAATATGTAGTCCTTAAAAGCTCTATAGTTGAAGACCATCAAAAATACAAAAAGGGTTCTAATCCTACAATAGATTAGAGGGAAGATATTGACTCTTGGAGATGCAAAAAACTCGCAAGGAGCATTACCACCGAGCTCTCAAAGGAACACAGTATGAGAGCCATTGAGAACATTAAATACCTAAAATGCCCCTCTTTGACATGTGAATCTTAATCCTTGAAATCCTTTATAAAACCTTCAACAAAGTAATGACATCTTTGAACTTCTCCACTGTATTGAGAGAGTTTCCTCATAATTGAACTCGACAATACTCGAACTAGATTAGTCATATTATAACTTTGTATACCGATTGATCCAACATTTTAAAAAAAAAAAATCTTTGAAACCCTTCTGATCCTAGAATAACTCCATTTGCAAGAAGCAAATGAGAAACCATGACCTCATTGGCAGCCACTCTTAATTCCAAGAGAAACACCCACTTTCTGGACATTCATTGTGCCGTGAGTTTTATACTACCATGATACTGTCAGTGTTTGGGCTCCCAATTAGTTCACTTTATATTTGTTGATTGAAATAACGTTACCCTTCATGCTTCCTTGAAAACTTATCCTCTTATTTATTTTTTCTTAAATTTTTTGTTCTCATCCTCCGTATTTAGATTTATACTTTTATTAATTTTGTTCAAATGTCTGTGGGAGTTCTATTTAGGCACTGCTATATCAGTATAATTTTTTTTTTCATTTTTAAGTTTTAAATCCAAAATTTATTAAAAAATCACTATTAAAAAAAATGGGTATTAGCAACAGAAAATAAACGACGGAATTTCCATCACTGAAAGTCACCTCGCTAAATTAAGCGACGGAAATATTTCCGTCGAAAAATTTAGTGACAAAAAACTTCCATTATTAAAAAATCCGTCGCTAATCCGTCGATAATTTGAAAAGTATAGAAATGTATCAGTGACAGATTAGCGACGGAAAAAATTCCGTCGCTAATCCGTCGATAATTTTATTTTAATATTTTTCAAATTATTCCAAATTATCGATTGATTTTTTAGTGACGGAATTTTTTCCATCACTAATCCGTCGCTGAAAGTCGTGTGCCATAACCACACACGCCCGCACGCCCATGCCTATGCCTGCCCACGCACATGCACACACTGCTGCCCATGTCCGTCCACGCCCGCCCGCACACGCGCACAGGCCGCTGCCCATTCCCGACCCACGCTGTGCTCTTGCTTTAATTTGTTGAAAAAATGCTCTCACCTAAATTTGAACCTGGATTTTGAAGCATATTTTGAGTTATTATAACCACTATACCACAATGACTTATGTGTTATTATTATTTTTTTTAACTTCTTTACTTCCTATCTCACTTTCACCATTTAAAACACAATACCCTAATTTAATAAAAATACAATATCATATTTAATAAAAAAATTATATTTAATAAAAATACAAAATTACATTTAACAAAAATACAATACCCTAATTTAATAAAAAAACAAAATTATATTTAATAGAAACATAAAATTATATTTAATAAAAATACAAAATAATATTTAATAAAAATACAAAATTACTTTTAATAAAAATTCAAAATTATATTTAATAAAAAACCAATACCCTAATTTAATAAAAATACAAAATAAAAAATTACATTTAATAAAAACACAAAATTATATTTAATAAGAACACAAAATTATATTTAAAAAATATAAAATTATATTTAATAAAATTAAAAAATTATATTTAATAAAAATACAAAATTATATTTAATAAAAAAATAATACCCTAATTTAATAAAAATACAAAATATAAAATTACATTTAATAAAAACACAAAATTAAATTTAATAAAAACACAAAATTATATTTAATAAAAATATAAAATTATATTTAATAAAAACACAAAATTATATTTAATAAAAGCACAAAATTATATTTAATAAAAATAAGAAATTATATTTAATAAAATTACAACACCCTAATTTAATAAAAATACAAAATACAAAATTATACATAATAAAAATACCAAATTATATTAAATAAAAATACAAAATTATATTTAATGAAAATATAAAATTATATTTAATAAAAAAGAAATGACCTAATTTAATAAAAATACAAGATATAAAATTATATTTAATAAAAATACAAAATTATATTTAATAAAAATACAAAATTATAAATAATAAAAACACAAAATTATAATTAATAAAAAATATAATTTTTTTAAAAAGTTTTAGCGACGGATTACTGATGGAATTTTTTCCGACGGATTTTTTCGTCTCTAATTTCGTCACTAATTTTTTCAAAAAATTTCATTCAAATTTTAACGACGGATTACTGACGGAATTAGTTTTGTTGCTAATTTTTATGACGGATTTTTTCGTCGTTAATTTATTTCGAAATTTTTTTTTGAAGTTTTAACGATAAATTACTGACGGAAATAATTTTGTCACTAATTTTAGCGATGGATTAGGATAAAATTTTTTCTGATGGATTTTTCCATCGCTAATCGTTCCATTACTATTCTATCGTAATTCTATTACTAATTAGCGATGAATAGTTATCCGTCGTTAATTTTCATCACTGAAAATCCATTTTCTGAATTTAACATACTATCCCATTGAACCAACTATCTATGGATAAATGAATTTAACATACTATCCAATTGAACCAACTATCTATGGATAAAGCTATCCTCTTATGATATGATGAATGCTTTCCTTCCTCCCTCTCTTTCTTCCCTGCGTTCTAAAGTAGGGGTGCAACTCCGGTTAACCCAACCCAAACCAAACCAACCCATGTGAGAACCATCATTTTGTGGTTCCATCTTGTTCCTACTCATTGCCACCCGAAGTCATTTGAGAACCAATCCAAACCAATCAAAAAATATAGGTTGAGTTGGGTGTGGGTTCAAATTTCAGCCCACATAAAAAACTTGAATATTAACGTTTATTTTATTTATTTATTATTTATTTAATAGAAAATAACTTCGATTCTCTCTCTTAAATTAATTTATTTTTCAATTGGTCTCTATAAAATTATATACATTTTTTTTTTCTCTTTGAAAATAATCAAATTTAAAAAGTATCTCTATTTAAAACTAAGCAATTTAATTTTCTTTATATGAGAAAATTAATTAAATTTTGATTCTCTCTAAAACTAAACAGATTGTTTATCTCTCAAATTAAATATATTAGTTTTTTCTCTTTTTGGAAAAATTAATTCAAGTTTGATTCTCTCTATGAAATTAAATAAATTAGTTTTCTCTCTCTAAAAAACCAATTTAAATTAAAATTTTCTCTCTTAAACCAGATATATTAGTTTTCTCTTTAAAAAAAATAATATAATTTACATCTTCATGCTTCAATTTTAAGTTTTCTCTCCCAAAAGGAAAAAAGTTTTCGCTCTTTAAAATAATTGATTTATTTTAGTTTCTCTAAATATAATGGTTTTAAATTCTCTCTTTCTCAATGAAAAATAAAATATATCTTCTGTCTCTAAAGTTAAACACTATTTTTCTCTCTAAAAAATCAATTTATTCTATATTTTCTCTCTCTATAAAAGAATTGGTTTTGAGTTTTCTTTGTCCAAAAAATCAAATTTATATTTTCTTTATGTAAAAATAAGCGCATTAGATTTCTCTTCTTAGATGAACTTTAAAACTCTGCACATTACATCTCTCCCTCAACAAATTAATTTATTTTAGATTCTGTCTCTAAACATGAAGCTTTTTAGTTCTCTTAGGGGGGGAAAAAACCACTTCTCTGTGCAAATAATAATTTGACTATCTAAGTTTTTCTTCTTCTTTTTTTTTTCCTAATTTTTTTTATCATGTAAAAAATTTGAGGTGGTTGTGAATGGGTTTATGGTATACCCGTAGGTAAACTCAACCCAATCCAACCTTGTTTGGGTCCTTCAATTAGTTGGAAGTAGCATTGGGTTGGGTTCATTGGTTATCCAGCCCAAGTTGCACCCCCGTTAAACTTTCATCTTCCTCTCTATTGCGAGTCTTCTTACATCAACGCAATTCATTCTCCTGAGGAAAGGTTAAGTCATAATCTACCTGCAGGACCAGTAACAAATCTTCCTGTTTTAAGTCATAATCCACCTGTCCAGTGACAAATCTTCCTGTTTTAGCGGCTTAACCTGGCAAGCTTGAGCAATTTAAATTCTGTTCCAGACATTTTACAAACCCAAGATGCTTCACCAACTCATGCTTGTGCATGGTTATATGTTCTCCTTTACCTCATGCTTTCTTTAGGTTTTATAACTACAGAGCATCAATGAAAATCATAGTTCTGTTTTTCAGCGGAACCATCTTGTAATCTTGCAGGAGATGCATTTTAGTTATAATCCTGTGATCCTCCGTGTGTCCGCCATGTGCACATGGTTTTTAGAATCATTTGCAATGCCTTAGGTTGTGCGTGCGTGCATGCGTGCATGCGTGCGTGCGTGTGTTTTTTTTTTGGGTGAAAATATTGTTTTTCAATTTTCTCCTTTGTGTTGGGTTTAATTGATTCACATGCAGCAGAAGCATTTACAATAATTTTCAGAAAAATAAGATAGATCGGGTATAGGGTAAATACCTCATCATGCAGAGTCTCCAAAAATCGACCGTGCGTCCCTCAATCGGATCTCGCGGTCGGGATAGTGATCACAATATTAATCGAACCACCACCGCAATACCACGACGTCGCAACCTTCAGTCCGACTATCATTGTGACGAGAGAAATTTTCCTACGCGAAAATTTCTCGAACCCTCAAAATAAAATTCTCTCTCTAGAGAATTCTATTTTTCTCTCACAAGCCATTCCCTATGGCTCTGTAAAAGTCTCATGTTCAAAGAAGAGGTTAGTCTCCTACACCTAGTGATGCACCAAACGTGGAGAGAATAATGAGAGGGGAGTTGTGGTAGTTTTGGGAACTCCTCAAAATTACCATAATGCCCCTCTTGGGTATATATAATTAATATCTCCCACTTGCACATGAGGGCATTTAATATTCGTCACAAGATCACAACTCATGCGATCACATTACCCTGTTGGACTTTCATACAGGATTGGGCGTCGTGCGACCTGCGAATACACCTGCAAGTAAAGATCTCTCGATGCACCTGTTAGGATGATCGAGAATCCATCATTAGTATCAAAAGAACTCGCTACACCCCAGATCCAAGACTAATTACATTCATCGAACTACTTTCCTCATCGAAAGTATTCCTCAATCAATACTCGATTGTGTATCCACTATTATACTTACATCCCAATATGGATAAGCATAATAGGCATGCCGGTGAATACAACACAATGATGTAATATCAATTGGTATTCCTTTTCTCAAACTCGGATCTATTAGCCTCAATTCAGCTGCTTTTTTAGATCTGTCCCTTAGATCTCAATTTATCTTCCGGGCCATTGGTAAACAGACTAAAGTAGCAACACTGAGCTAAGACTTCTAGAAACAGCTGAAAGTGATAAGGGTATAAGAGATCCCACCTAATGGATCTCGGGTCTCACACAATGAGAACGAGGATCTAAATCATATCAGTGTCTCAAATAATGTTTCCACTATCCCTGGTCGACATATCACACACGGTATGAAACGCGTGTCATAGTGTTATTTCCCCATCTCTCAAAGGGCATATATCAGATTTCTCTAACACTGTACAGGTATAGGACTCAGTCTACACATAAGACTTTACCCAGAGATCTCAGAGAGAGTATCTCAGAGACAATATCACTAGTCGTAGGTGAAATCTGAGATCTCAAACCTGGCTACTTACAGACAACATGGATGTGAGTACGTCCATGCCGGTCATATCACATATGATCTCATCCTGAACACATATCAAGGCAACTTATGTTCTAGTAGCACCACTCTCAAAGCCTCTTATAACTAGAAACCATCTCATCTCCGCTCACTCAGAGTTGGAGGTGGTCACTCGTATGAGAGAGTCGACCATGCCTGCCTGACATATCATTTATCACAACAAATTACAAAATATATGACAATAAGATAGTATTATAAATAAGTGACCCAATCATGCACATATGTCATATATATAACACAATAAGTATCAGTACAAGGTGAGAAATGTCAATATACATGCAAAACCAATGATTCCAATATCTCATACGGGAATCCATCACAATGGGTTTATTGAAGGGATCAGCCAACACGCCTTTGATAAGATCAGTACTTAATTAGTCACTTCACCCTTCTCGGTGATGTCTCTCATAACGTAGTATTAGGTATCAACGTGTTTGGACTTACTGATACTTAGAGTCTCAAATATGGTCAAGGGCGACCTGATTTTCTCAATAAAGCATCACTAGCTTCCCACTATTTGCCACAACCCCTAAGTGGTCCAGAAATCTCCGAAACCAAACACTATCCTGAACTGTCATTAAGCATCTCATAAGCTCAATCTCTATCGTAGATAGAGATATACATGTTTGCTTCTTGCTACTCTAAAATAGCAAAACCTGATATCGATTTGCATACATTCAGATCGCCAACCCAGTTGGTATCTGAATACCCATCAAAATGCAAATCACCTCCTCCGTTACACAAGGAGAGGTCCGCAGTTCTCTCGAGATATCTCAGAATCCTTTCACTGCTATCCAGTGATCCCCTCTAGGATTCGATCGATACCTAATTATCATATTGACTGCAAAACAAACGTCTGATCGTGTACGCGACACTGCGTACATCAGACCACTTAGTGCACTGGTACAAGGGATTCTACTCATTTCCCTTGCCCTTTCCTGAGTCTTAAGGTATATGTTAAGAATTATGGTTTAATCTTTTAGCGATAAGAGTATCTGTGGGTCGTAGTCGATCTTCTCGAAACACTCGAGAACTCCCTTCATGTTGGACTCCTGTGAAAGAGTCAACACCTGTCTCGAGCGATCCCTCTGGATCTTAACTTTGAGGAAGAACTGAGTCTCACCCATGTCCTTCACATCAAGACTCGACAATGTCCACATCATCATGGTCTTCAGACTCTCTCTGTTGTTCCCAGTCAACAGAATGTCATTCACATAAGGACATGATCACAAAAGAATCAAAAGAACGTAAAAGGTATACGCGATGATCCTACTTAATCATCACGAAACCGTGAGATATCACCTCCTCGTGAAATCTCAAATGCCACTGTCTGGATTGATGATTAAGGTCGTATGTCAACTCCCGAAGTCGATAGACCTTATCATCCAGATCTACAAGAATAAAGCCAGATGACCGTTCTTTGTAGATCTTCTCATCCAAAACTCCTACTCAGGAGAACAGTCTCAACGTTCATCTAGACTCACTCCAGATCCATATCATGTCCAGAACAATCGCCAAAAGTAAACGGATTGAGATAATCTCGTCCACAGTCTGAGTAACCCCTGGTTATCAGACGGGCCTTATCCTCTACACCGATCCGTCGGCCTTTTTCTTAATGTTGAGAACCCACATGTTCCCAACGGCCCTACTACCCTCAAGCAAATCAACTAGATCCCAGATCCCGTTGATTCTCATCAACTCCTTTTACCCATGGCCTTTAATCAATGGTTCTCAACAGAACCCTCAAGAACCTCTAGAACTGTTAAAAGGTTTCTCGTAATCCTCAAGAGTCACACTGAGAGCCTCTCCCTCAATCGGGAAGCGACGGTTAGGTATGCGTCCTCGACTACTCTTAAGAAAAGGGGAAATCTTTTTACCTCTAGATGGATCACTCCCACTAGAACCAAGATCCATAATGAATTCTTAGGTCCTACCATTGGGATCAACTAAACCACTACGCTCATCCATCTGATAAAAGATAAAGTCCCAATTGATTTCACCTCTCATAGGGAAATCATTTTCAAGAAACTCGGCATCATGAGATTCAATCTCAGTGAGAGTGCCATCTGTATGCTCATTAGAACACAACCCCCTGGAGTGTTCTGAGTATCTCATAAAGATACATATTTTTTCTCATAGGCCTAACTCGCCGTATAAATGCGAGAAACAGTGAACATACGCGACATAATCCCATAATCTCAAATGGCTAAGGTCAAGCTATCTCCCTGTCTAAAACCCATATGGAGTACTGACTGCAGATTTTAATAGAACACGATTGAGGACGTAAACTGCAGCCAATAACGCATCTCCCCAATGGGAAACGAGTCAATTGGCTTGCACCATCATCGGCCTCACTGTCTCAAACAAAGTCCTATTCCTTTCTCACGGCTACTCTACTCCACTGAATAGTTAGGAATAGTCAGTTTCTCGCAATGCCCTTCTTGAAACAAAACTGTTCAGACAAATACTTGTGCTCTCGTTCGGTTCTGAGAGTCTCTACTCTCAAGTCTAACTGATTCTCAACCTCGCTAATAATCTCCTGAGGCACCTCAATGCCTCAGACTTGCGCGAGATCAGATAGATGTAACCAAAACGCGTGTAATTGTCTATGAACGCAATAGAGTACCTAACACCATTTCGGGTTCTCATGTTCATAAGGCCATAGATATCGGAGTGATCTGACTACAATGGAGTCCCAGCCCTCATTACATTGTCGAATGGTTTTCTTGTAAGTTTGCCTCTCGCGGACCAAAACAGTACCAATCAAAGAATTGTCGTAATAAATGAAAATTATAAAATTTTCATATTAACAGAGTATATCCTAGGCTGAAATTAGGTTCCGTCGAATATCCGGAGCGTAAATGACGTTCAGAGTTTAGCAACTTTGCAACTCCAACTTGCAAGTGCTATTCCCTCTGATGTCGACCAACGCTCTGTTTCTCTACGTAAATCCTCCTACTTGAGGATTCACTGTGCAGAACTATATAAGCGCGCTCCTATCTCGAGCTACGTGGTTGGTTGCTCCTGTGTTTGCAATCCACGAAGGAGAGAAAACAGAGAGTAACTCAAACTACGTAAAGAAGAAAGAGTTAATTTTTACTCGTCGCACTCACGAGCGAAATGACCAAGTCTACTATAGATATAGCACTACACCTTGGTCGTATCCAACTCTTTCTCGCTGTGCATTATTATTATCGGTTTTCTTGAATGTTTTCTTCTTACCTGAATCTTGAGTCCTACAGGAGTCCTTGCTCGACTCCACCTCCTAAGCATGACCCGAGTATGGCCTACTCGCCTCTAGATGCTCTTACTCGAACTCACTGTGTCTATTCACATTAGTGAAAGTACGAATACTCTCATCGTATGTGAAATATACTTTCATGATTTCTCATGAATCAGATAAAAAACTGGATCGCATCCAGCTCTAGAAAACATATTCGAAATAGGCTCGGTCACATTCCCCAACTCGGCGATCATACTCGACATTTTTATCAAATATTACATCATCGTATGATCAACCATTTTCTTATAAGTTATTAAACTTATAAGATAGTATCCTTATCTCAGGATCTGTAAGAGACCACAATACTCTTTATAGGGTGAGCCAAACCGATAAAGCCGTAGGATATTGTTTATAGACTGGGATCGCATCATCGTGCATGCTACTCAGGAGGATTGCCCCAACTCGGCCATCATTCCTCTTCCATGCACGTAATGTCTCCTAATCCCGTCTCTCTGAGGTGTGGAACCTTTCCCGGAGTCCACCATCTCATGCCTCAGAATTTTAATTAGATCTTGCCCCTCGAGGATAAATTGAATCTACCGGTGAAAAATCATATAATTATCACCATTCAATTTTATTCCCATTGCAAAAATCTAATACGACAATTTTAGAAGCAGACATAGAGATAATCGTGACTTGTGATGCTTATTCTTATATTTTGTGCACCCTACGAATCAACAAGACCCAAATAATTCGAATATATACCCCAAGACGAGCGTATGAATCAACAGACACCATACACCATAATCCGAGATAGCATCTCACCATTTGGACTAGGATTCGATGCACAAAAACCCATAAAAAAGTCACTTTTATGGATGTGGGACCCTAAAAAATTGAAAAATTTTCAATTCCAGACGACCTGACGCGTCGCCGGCGGTCCCACGCGTCGCCACGCACCAGCGGCGCGTCCCCACGCGCATGCAAGGGCTGGGAACAGTGTTTGGCGCGTGCCAGACGCGCAGGCGAGCGAGTCACATGAGGACCCGCATGCGCGGTCGGTTCCGGACTCGGGGGCCCGGGTCGGAACCCAAACCCTGTCCGATTTTGGGTCACGGGTTAGCGGGTCGGGGGTGACACGTGTCTAGGTTGTAACCGACCCGGACGCCCCGACCGGTTCATGCGCTCTCTGGCGCGTGAACGTCACGCGCTCGACAGCCTGGGCTCCACGCTCCATCCGCGTGCGTGCAGTGCACACGCCTGCGGGTTGGAGCGTTTCGTCTTCGCCTGACGGTCTCTGTAACCGGGTTTTTCGACCCGGTATCCGAAAAACATATTTTTTGATTCAATTTTCACCGGATTTTTTTTATGAATCTCTAATTCCAATCATTCCAAACATCCTTAACTCGATTTTTGGAATAATTGCGCCCTAAACTCGGCGTATTTCGAATCCAAAATTTCGGCCCTCCACGGTCAATTTTGAAACCTCATTTTCCGATCACAATAATATGCAATATATATACCAAATCGAAGAGCATGAAACAAGGATTACAGATTTATAAATTTCATGCATTGATTTGTCCTAAAACTCGACAAATCTAGGGTTGAATTGGTCGGTCACTATTCCCGGCCGAAACATTCAACCAGAATTTTCTTTGCCTAAACGTACTCAGAAAATTATGAAAAAATTATTTTCGTATTCTAGGGATCATGGGTAACACATGAGTATTCTCGGATTCACGAAACTCATCCGTAATCCGAATCTCAAATTTTTTATACCCGAAAATAAATTCCAAAAATTAATTTTAATAATCCAACAAATGCTTTGATACCAATATTTGATTTAATTGATTCACATGCAGTGGAAGCATTTATAATAATTTTTGAAAAAATAAGATAGATCGGGTATATGGTAAATACCTCGTCGTGCAGAATTTCCAAAAATCGACCGTATGCCTCTCGATCGGATCTCGTGGTCGGGATGGTGATCACGATGTTAATCGATCCACCACCACAATACCACAACATCGCAACCCTCAGTCCGACGATCATTATGACGAGATAAATTTTCCTATGCAAAAATTTCTCGAACCCTCAAAATAAAATTCTATCTCTAGAGAATTCTATTTTCTCTCACAAACCATTCCCTATGGCTCTGTAAAAGTCTTATGCTCAAAGGAGAGGTTAGTCTCCTACACCTAGTGATGCACCAAACGTGAAGAGAATAATGGGAGGGGAGTTGTTGTAGTTTTGGGAACTCCTCAAAATTACCATAATGCCCCTATTGGGCATATATAATTAATACTTTGGAATTGTTCAAAATTTTCGTAGAACAGGTTTGTAATATTCCATTTCTTTTTCATACTTGGAAATAACATCTGGCCCTAATTTTCATTCATTTTGGAAAATATTCTCCCAAACTTAATATAATTTCCAAAAATCAAACAAGCGCAGCCTAAGTCGAGTAAACCCTTGGAAACAAGCAAGCAAACTTTAGCTTCCATGGTCTATAAACATTAACCAGCATGTGAGTTTTTGAGCTATCTATCTGTAGTGGGTACTTGAAACATACTGATCGAAGTCATCACTCTTGTATTTGGAGAGTTCGGACGTGCCTCATGTTCTTCTCCCACTCTTGTAGTGTACTTGGACTTGGTTCGAACGTGGGTCTCCTGGTCATTTAGTTACAATAAAGTTGGAAAATGGAAGAATAAAAAAGGATGTTTGGTGCAGAAAATGAATATATGTGTTTGTGGGGGCAGTTGGGAGTGGCATGTTCCCATAAGAAAACCTAATTAGATTCCAATTTCACCCATAAGAAAATGGCCTGTGGGATCCATTAAGGTTTGTCTTGTTTTCTTTGCAACTCATCATTCAACACTCCGAACTCATTCTGTTAATCATGGAATTTTTAATGCTTATGTTTTGACGCGTCTGCTCTAAGAGTAAAGAATTCTTTTTGATGACATCATGCAGGACATTATAATTTTGTATATATTATATATTTTTTTTTCTAAGGAAAAGTGTCCTAATAAAGCAAGCCCAAGATAAATTGAAACAGGTAAGAGCTAATTCTCATGTTTGCAAATCTAAATGATTGCACGTGAGACCACAAGAAGGAATATGAAATGGGTTATGTGTCTTCGGTGGAGCAGCCCATCCAAAATGTTATGTCTCCCTCAATCCCATTATATATTCTAATGAACTCAAAATGGTACAGCTTGGCACCAAAGCATGCAAAGGAAAGAAGAATGCAGAAGCACATTGTGGTCTTGCAAAGGGCATAAAAAGTATCCTTTATTGCTATAGGTCCATATATAGAAAAGATGACCTTAAATATATAAATATATAAAAATTTGTGTGAGGTTGGTTTCTAATTATTCTTACTCAATCATTAACATCATCAATCATCATCCAGTGTGTCCTTCAGGGATAGCTTAAATGGTAGAATCACTCCACTTTTATCTTTTTTTTTTTAGATTCGATCCTGTTTAATTGCCAAAAAAAAAAAAAAATCATCACCCAGTGTGGATGCGATGGACATAATGAACATTATAAAGATGCTGTGGAGAATCCAATTGGTTATCTTGGGTGATGGTGATGGTGCCTTTTAAAATCCTTGTTGGCCATCTCTCTCTCATGGCAGGTGTCCCCCGTGACGAGTACAATGCAAAAATTATATCATATAAAAAAATTAATAATTAAAATTTTTGAATTTGATGAATTTATTTTCTGGGATACTTGAAATTGAGAAATACATATAAAATTTTGAATAAAAGCACCACGCCAAAAGTATACCCAAGCAATGCTTGAAAATCTTTAGCATAAACGGAGATCTATCCCATTTCATTCCAACTAAATAGTATATCTTTTTTTTTCCCCAAAGTATCCAGAACCATATAATCCGGATTGGAGTGTCTGCAAGGACCTTACTTAGAGACGACTTTCCCAATATAGTTTTTTCATTACCAAATTTTGAATTTAAAATTTGATTAAATGATCTAACACTTCATTCCACTAAGTCGACTGTCTGTTGGTACCAAATAATATATCAAAGTAAACTGAAAAGTTTTTAATTAAAATATAAACTTTTATAAGTTCAATTCTTTCTAAAAAGAACTTTAATTACCATTATATTAATAATTTTTTTAACTAAAAAAATCATATTCAATCTCTGGTAAGCCCGAGTAACATTGCTCGAACTAATATGCTTGATAATGAAAAATAGTAATGTCAAAATCTAAAAATCTCTACCCAAGTGATAATTCTCTCTCCACTATTCTTGGACACCAAACCAAGCAAACATGTAGTCCACACAAGAAGAGAGAGAGAGAGAGAGAGAGAGAGAGAGAGAGAGAGAGAGAGAGAGAGAGAGAGAACCTGCTTAAGTTGGAAATGTGCGCACTAGCTATATGGCTGGACAAAACCCAAAAGGGTGGACCTAAATAGTTGAAGTCACTTGTACTAATAAATCCAAACCAGAGAAATGAGTGAAGAATTTTTACAATGACAACAAAAGTGACCAAATCCTTTGAAGAAAACTTTAAGTTTGAGCGCCCATTTTTATTGACAATTTTTATCACTTGGGAACACAACAAACAAGAAATGGTAGAGAATTTTATTGAGTTACTGTCACGCGGTTTGCACATATTGACGTCGAAATATTAAATTTCTTGGTTTAGCATCTCTTAAATTGTCACGTCTTTTTTCTCGAAATTAAAAAAAAAAAAATGACTTAATCACTTTGAAAAATACTAGAAATCTCATTTGTGGGGTACAAAGTGCGACTAATTTGACAAAAGTTTATATTAGTTCTTTTTTTTGTATATACTGAGATTCGAACTTAAATCTATTATAAGAAAAAATAAGAAGTGTCACTTGAATTAAAATTCATTGGTAACAGCTCTTAAATTTTGAAAAATAATTATCCTCTCTGAGGGACCAGGTCTGTGGAGAGGGCTGTTATTGATTATTTTATATTTTTAATAAATCTCCTTAGGTACCAGCTAGGTCCAACAATTATGAAGAATTTTTAAATGTAGTGTAATCAGATTTAGCATCGGATATAGTATCCGTTTGACAATTTTTTTTTTTTTGAGTTTGTCCTTTTTTCATAAGAAGAACCATGCTAAATAAATTCTTTTTTCCTTAAAAGTAATTTTTTTTATGAATAAAAATTTTAAAAATAGCTTTTAAGAAAAAGTTTCTGGGATGAGTTTTTTTTCTCTTTCTTTTTTGTACATCAGTTTTTTAAGAAATATATTTCTTTTTATTCCATTTATATCCTTAATTGAAGAAGATGAAATCTTAAATATGTTTATACTATAAATTCATTTATCCTTATATCCTTAAGATCTGAACTCTTTCTCTTTAATTTTAATTTTTAATTTTTAACTTTATTTTAAAAACTATGAAATCAGTTTATTTTTAAAAATAAAAATACTAAACAATTTTTAATTTTATTTCAAAAACTATTAATTTCTATTTCTTCTTATAAGGAGAAGAAAATGTGAAAAAAAAAACTACCAAACAGACACTTAGTACGACTTAAACTCATGACCTCCATAATACCAACTTAAATTTTGAGAAAAGAACTAATTAAACACATTAGTTAAGATTTTCAAATAATCTTTCTAAAACTAAATTTATTGTTTTTCTCTATATAAAAAACCAAATCAAATTAAATTTTTCTCTTTTTCAAATTAAACATATTAATTTTTTTTATACACAAATAATTTAAGTTCAGTTTGATCAATACTTTAATCAAATTTATTTTCTTTTATCTAAAAAATGTCAATTTAGTTTAGATTTTTTCTCTCAAAATATGAACATTAAATTTTGCTATCTAAAAAATTTAATTTAATTAATATTTTCTTTTTTCAAGCGTATTGATTTTTGAAGGTAAAATATTAGTTTTCTTTCTAAAAAAATCCATTTATTTTAATTTTCTCTCCCTAATTACATCAATTTTAAGTTATCTCTCTATAAAAAAAAGAATAAATTTAGTTTCTCTTTGTTTATACTAAACACATTAATTTTCTTTTTTTAAAAAAAATTAATTTATTTAAAATTTCTATCTTGAGTTTCTCTCACTAAAAAAATTAATTTTCTCTAAAAACTAAACATATTATTTTTCTCACTAAAAGAAGTTAAATTATTTTAAATATTTTCTTTAAATACACTAGTTTTAAAATTTTCTCTTGAATAATTAAATTTGACTTTTCTCTTTATAAAAGTATCACATTACATTTCTCTGTTTAAAATATCAATTTAGTTCAAATTTTCTCACTCCATACATACTTGTTTTACATTTTCTCTCACTATAAAAACCAGCTTTAGCTTTTCTTGCTCTAAAAAGCACATTAATTGTCTCTCACTATTAAATATAATTATTTTAAATTTTTGTCTATCTAAATTTTTTTTTTCTCTTTAGAAAAACAAAATTTAATTGTTATCTCTCTAAAACTAAACATATTAATATTCTCTCTACAAAAAATCAATTTAATTCATATCTTTTCTCTAAATGCACGTTTTAAGTTTTTTCTCTCTAAAAGATTAAATTATTTTAAAATTTTTATTTTTAAATATTTTGGTTTTGAATTTTCTTTCTTTAGAAAAACTAAATTTATTTTTTCCTCTCTAGAACTAAAAACATTAGTTCTCTTTCTAAGAAGAAAAAAACCAATAATTCACATTTTCTCTTTTGAAACACAAAATTTTCTCCCTCTAAAATAATCAAATTTAGTTTTCTCCATAAAACTAAACACATTAATATTCTTTCCAAAAAAATAATAATAATAAATTTGTACAAAGTCATCCGGTTTTGAATTTTGAACATATTTATTTTGAATTTCCTCTCACTATTAAAAAAATATCAATTTTGATCTATTTAAAACTAAGCTAATTAATTTTGTTTGTTAGTTCATTTTGGGATGAGTTAATGTTTTTACCTCGATCAAGTATCACGATATTTCTGCCTTCTATTTGGAGACCTTATTTACCTTTTCATATTACATAATTTTGCATGCCAAGTATGAGGTGAAATGGTTGAAAAATTATTGAAATAATTTTTAAATCCTTTTTTTTACCTCATATTAAATGTTATTTTAGCATCTCACCCTTTTAAGAAAGCTATTATATCTCTCTCTTTTTATTTTTAGTTTAATTGTAAAGGAGATATAAAGATAACCATAGACATAGGTGAGTTGTGAGTATACATTTGGTGAGATTTTGTTTGCTTGAATTGTATAATAATTTGATCAACGGATAGTCGATTTAATGGAATTAGGACATTAGATCTCTTAATCAAATTTTAAATTCGAAATTTAAGAATGAAATACTATACTAAGAGAGTCATCCCCTAAAAATGAATTTTTATAAATATTCAAATCGAATTAATTGAAATATAATTTTAGATAAAAAAAAAATTATAAACCTAATTATTCATTAAAGAATAGGTAATATTTGCAGGTAGGCGGGTGATATGCACTCATTGGCGCATTGATTCATATGAATAATAATGAGAATGTGTAGAGGGTGTGTGTCCCCTTGTTCGAGGAGAGTGGGATCCTAGATCCACTAGAGAGGGCCAATGGTATTGATGCACGTGGGCCGACAGATCCCTATGATTGGGCAACCGCCCCAATGAACGAACACAAGAGTACCTTCTCCTCTCTTCCTCCCACAAAACATGAAAAGCATGATTTGCTTGCTTAACTCCACTCATTGCTCTCTTTTTTGCCACATTGTACCCTATTCTTCTTCTTCTTCTTTTCTTTTTTTTTTTTTTTTTCTTTTTTTTTTTTTTTAAATAAAGAGAGTCGAATAAGACTCGAATCTGAATTTATTATAAAGAAACAAGAAGTTGTGTTATTTGAGCTAAAAGTCATTGACTATCATCTTTGAAAGGCCAAAAAGTGCTCGACACCCACTTTATTGATTCCATGTGTGCAAAGAGTGAGATGAGAGGGATTGTCTTCTTTCATGCTCGCCCCTTTAATATATTCATTCACTTTGCGTTCCTCCTTTCTTCACTGTATTTGTTTTGAATATGTTGTGTATATCCTCCAACCTTAAAAGAATTAAAAATAAAAACCAATGATTCAATAGGAGCACCCTCCTTTTCATCTATGCAAATATTTCGATATATATATAAAATTTTGGAAGGATGGCCTCGAGGGGTTACATTTTTTATGTCATATTGTTATCTCACTTGGCATGGCAGCTCTTGGACCTACATACTTTCTTTTCTTTTTTTTTTTTTTTGAGTAAAAGAATAGCAATTAATATAAATTTCTACAAAAGAATATACGATTTTGCACATCAAGCAAAAATTTTTCTATAAAAATTGTAATTTTTCAATATTCTAAATTTTTTAATTTTAAAGTTCAAAAATTTACCCTCCCCCCCAAAAAAAATTATTTTCCATGAGTTTTTGCCATTTTTTCTACAGCAAGCCATGGTGGACCCTTCACGTCGTGGCGGTGGGGCCAGCGGATGATTCCCCACCTCTAGGGTAGCCTCTCTCTGCCTTCGGTGGGCAGAGAGAAGCCTGAATGGCGTTTGTAGGCCTCTTTAAGGAAAAAGGAAAAAAAAAAAAAACACTAATAACTAAGCATTTATTATAGTTTTCGCATTTTCTTCCTAAATCAATTTCTTCTTACACTCCTTTTTTTTTCCCCCTTTTCCTCTTTCTTATACGCTTGGTGTGGAAGGAGTCTAGTTTAAACATAAATCAACGGCAAAAAGAATAGGTGGAGGCGGTTGACAAGGTGGATGATGAGCACACGCTGCCGTGACAAGATGGGGCCGAGCGGAACGGAGAAAGGGATTTGGTAGTGTTTTGGGCAATAGTTCAAGCGCATGGGAATAAACAAGGGACTTAGTTCTCATCCTATGCCACGCCAATTTCTTTAAAATAAGTTACATCCAAATTTCTTAGGTATTAAACTCGATTTTTAATAAGGGCATTACAACTTGGTATAAAATTTTTGTGATTTATAATTTTATTATGGCCTCCTACAACTTGTAGTTTGTCTTAGGAGGGAAAGCAATGTTGATAGTATGTGTGAATGAAGATGATTAGATTGTCTAATTTCTATGCTACAGACTTCGGAGTTGATTTGAAAATGATGCGCCGTATTAGGTCGGGCTTGTTTCTCCCCTTTCCCTTTCATTTTAATTATTTTATAGTTATGGGATATTTTAGAATTTTTTTTTTTTTTTTTTTTTTTTTTTTTCTTTTAATAATGAAAAGCACACAGTAAACCATGTACATAGGATAGTGTAGCCACTTGTTGAAGCTGGCAGCACTGTTTGACCTCTATTTTGGTTTTTCTTTTTCTTTTTCTTTTTTGGTTTTTAGCTATGAACCCCATTGACCCGGCCAACTACAACAAAATCGGCTTTTATACAATGGAAAAAATTATGACTGATATTAAAAAAGTTGTCGCAAAAACCATTATTGACAATATCCTTTTTAAAAAAAAAAAAAATTCATGATGCTACTTTGCGACACAAGAACATCACTAACTTGCGATGCCATTAGTGAGGAAAGTTCGCAATGCTAAGGGGAAAGCATCTCAAATTGCATCCGATGAAGTTGGCGTGGACTTTAGCGACGAGCTTGTCATTGCTAAAGATGTCACAAATGTTTGCAGGACATAGTGCGAAAACTAAGCGAGGAACTTGCCGTTGCGAACTACGTCGCAGTGTTTGCAATGCTACAAGGGCCAATGTGATGTTTATTGCTAAAGTTTACGATGGGAATGTCAAGTGTCGGACAGCACTACAAAATAGTTGCCTTTTTGTGACAAATTTTACGACAAGTTTTTAAGACAAATTTATCGCTAAAATTATTTACGACAAATTTAGTGACAAATAATTTTTTATCGCTATCAGCTCGTCACAAATATTAATGATCAAATACTAAAATTCGTCGCAAATGTAGCGACGAATTTTGTAACAAATATGTGTTCGTCGCTGATCTGCGACGAACACATATTCGTTGTTGATTTACGTGTTCGCTGCTGATTTGCGACGAATAAATGTTCGTCGTAGATTTTGCGACGAACTTTTTTTCATCGCAAAATTTATTGCAAACATATTTAGCAACGAATTTTGTAACGAATTTAAATTTTTTGTATTGCTAATTTAGCAACAAAATTAGCTCAAACTTCAAAATCAATAACAAATTTTGCGACAAATTTGAAAATTTTACAACAAAAATCAAATTAAATTTTATAATTTTACTATTTTTCCTGTATATCCTGATCTTGTCTCTCATCCAATATCATCATTAACAACAATCAATCAACCAATCATCTAACAATATCATCAATCAACCATCAAACAACATAATCATCAACCAATCTTCCAACAACATCATCAACCAATCTTCCAATAAAAACATCATCAACAAATCATCCAACAACATCATCATTAACATCATCATTTAGTAACAATGAAATAACAATAAATAATTTCAACAACAAACACAATAGTAAGTCATAACATTCAAATATAATAGTTTCAAAAAACCATATTCAAATGTAATCATTAAAGAACATATAAAAGTGTCAAAAAGCACCGCCACCATCATCATTATCAAATAAATCATCACTATCATCACCATCAGAAGAAAACAGAAATGTGGTCATCTGATTTAAACTGGGAGCTAACTGAAGATGCTGCATTATGAACCTCTGGTTTGTGCGTAATTTGTTAATTTCGTCATCTCTTTGCCTTTGTTGTGCGCGTAACTCTTCAAGTTGATTGTCCTTTTCTACTAGTAGGCTCTTTAACTGGCTCAACTCTTAGTTCATTTATATTATTTCTTCCCTTACAGCTAATGGGGTGGAAGAAGATTGATCGGTGATTCTGTAAGTCCAGCTCAAAAAGCCCATCCCAAGTACTCTTTCCTTTTTTGCCCCACCACTTGCCTCGAGCCATAAAGTCACATTATCAACAGATGGCTCAGATGAGTCAGTATTTTCACTACTGCTCGAATTCCGTAGTACAAACTCATCATATTTCTCCTACATTGTCATAAGATAAATTCAAATAAAATTATAATAACAATATATATAATATCAAAAAAAGAAATCAAAGTGTTCATTTACTGTTTAACAATATAATAAAATATGAAACAAAGAAAATCAAAATACAAATTTTCGTTAATTATTACGCTATTGACAGTTAACAATAAAATACAAAAAATAATATATATATATATATATATATATATATATATATATATATATATATATCACACATTACAAATTTAATGAAGTATGCTCTCATTAGAACTAAAATTGAACAACTATTAGGAGTTTGAAGTTATGACAGCTCCAATGAAGAAGGAAATAGCATTGGTATGTAAAAAAATGAGATAGAAGGTTATGAGTCATGTGTTTAGATTGCAAAGACATTATTCATCCTCTAAATTTAATTAATAATAATCAAATAGAAGAGTACTATTAATCTTCTAAATTAATCATGAGAAGAAACTTAAAAGATATTAACCTAATAAATTTATTATCCAACGTTGTTATGCTAAGGTCATTAAAATATTTCAAATCAATATTGAAAGGATCTATAAAATAAAGGAAAGTTTTCAAATTAGCTACCTTAACAGCTCTAACTCTCTCTCCACTCTAGCTCTTGTCTTTTTTTTTTTTTTTTTGGAATATTCACGTAAAAGTGTCTATAAATGATGGTTGGGATCTCATTTCCTTGACTTAAAAAAAATATTGTTAAATATAATGAAATAGTTATAAAATAAATTAATTAAATTTTAAAAAATAGTGTTTTAATGAAATTACCAATCTATTTCTATACTCATAAATATTGATTGAGCCTCCTGCATATGTAACAGACATCTCCCCAGATTTAAAAGATCGATTCTTCTTATTTTGCTCACTCCTACTTTGGCTCTCATCGGATTTCCAGAAATTCAAAATCTGATGCCAATTTTCATTGGTGATGCAGTTTGACTTCCTTCTACTCGTTTTTGCATGACTTAATACGTCTCGAATGTGATGACCACATTTCTTGTTAAAAATTCTTCTTATTGCAAGCTTCTCCGTCTCATTCCAAGTGAACTGTCACTGTAACAAATAAATAAAAAATTAGTTATAGTAAAATTATAAACCTAGTTTTATATTTGAACTGAAATACATAATTTACCTTGAACTCTCTCCACCATAAATCTTTCGTATCATCTGGAGTGCTTGTGAAAGATAGCTACGCCCCTCCCCAATGATTGTTCACTATTTTATTAAACTTATGAACAATATGTACAGAATTTGTGAATCTGTTATAAAATTACAAACAAAAAATGGTAAGTAAATTAGATAGTAAAAAAAATTCATATGCTACATAAATAAGAAAATCAATAGTGATGAAAGTTTAAAATTTAATACTTACGAATTTCCACAAGAGGCAATCACCTCTCGCGTGTCTTCCCCCTCAACATGTGATGTTGCATCGAAGGTGCAACCGAAAGGGACGGCGAAGGTGCATCAGTAATTGGTAAAGAGGAATGGGAAGGTCTAACTGAAGAGAATTACGACTCTGAAGAGTCTGGTTTTGTATCACTGCTTCGTCTATACCCCCCACGTCGATATTGTCAATTATAAATGTTAAGATAATAAAGAAAAAAAATTGTCTGCTCAAAAAAAATATGATGAAGTATATAAAAAGACTTACCACATTTAAATTAACGAAATAATAGATTATCGCAACCCACCAAAAGCAAAAAAATTCATTTCAAATTATCTATATAAAAGAAGACAGTGAAGTAACGAGCAAAATAGAAAAAATGAAGCATGAGACAGTAAATAGGAAACAAATTGAATAATGAAATTCAACAATCAACAAAAACCAGACGATATTAGGGTTTTATTCAAAATAAATAATAAATCAAGGAAAAAATTCAAAAAAAATGAAATTAAGCTCTTTACCATGAAAAGTCGAAGAAGGCGTACAAGAGTGAGGAATCGGTCTAAAACCACGAGTACACTCACCTTTGTCAGTTTGTCCTCTACCACCATGATTTTAAAAAGACAAAAAAAAAAAAAAAAAAAAAACCAATTTCACGTCAAATCATTTCAACCTAAATGTATTTTCACTATCAAATGATTAAAGAAAAAAACTAAATTTTATAATAAAAATATATATGAAGATACCAAATGTTGTATAATCAAGACTATATTACCAAATATAAAGATAAATTTCAATACATTAAGAAAATAATACTTACCCGCCATCAAAAATCAAAAACCTCATTGTCATCTCATCCTCATCATCATCCTCATCATCAGTCTCAAAATTAGATTAAACATCCTCGTCATTCTCTTCCTCATTCTCATCATCTATCTCAAAATTTGAATCTTCATTGTCATCCTCATGAATTTCACTTAGATCTATATCTATCACTACTTCACGTGGATCTCATAACATTGGAATGTTATATTTCTCAGTCTAAAACGTATTAACAACTTCCTCTTGTTGATATGCTATATCTTCTCAGCGTTCCTCGATTTTTTTCCATACTTTCGTTTTACAAACACCCCACCAATCAATTTTGTCACATTTCAAACTAGGGTATGATGCATAATACACTTGAATTGCTTGTTGTGTCAACACAAATAGTTCATATCTCCTATACAATTTCTTATGATTTATTTCAACTAAATTAAATTTTGGATGCACATTTATCCTTTTGACGGGATCAAACCATTGACACATAAATAATACGACTCATAATTTTATGCCAAAGTATTCTAACTCTAATATTTCATCCAACAAGTCATAAAAATTAATTTTTGCACCTCTATCGTTGGATGACTAAACACAAACCCCACTATTTATTGTAAATTTACCGATTCCATATTCTTAAGTATGAAAATTATATTTGTTTATAAAATATGTAGTCCAAGTTCGTACCCTTGAGTTTGGATCCCAAGATAGATAGAGTAGAAATTCTTGCTCAACTTGTGCTTGATTACTATGAACCTGAAATGAAGTAAATGTGTTAATATATTTGTTAACTAATGATGTATATTTGTTATATGATCAACTTACATATGTTTTGAACCATACTGCAAATTCTTCATCGCACAGACAATCGAACTCATTCATCGGTAGTTCAAACCATGAATTTTGAAAAATCTTACCATAAAAGATGACGATTTATATCACAAGATATTTGCGATCCACAAAAAATATATCTATTGATAAATTGTATACTCACTTGAAATATAGCGTCACTTCTGGTCAGTTCAGTAAGATATATGTGTGAGTTACCCACCATTCTTTATCAGTTAAATATCTAAGCTTACATGCTCCACTTGGTCGACCAAGATAGTTAAAAATGAAAAATAAATTCAAATTAGAATCAACAGGACCCTCATCATTTCTTCCCGCTCTCTGCTTCTGGCAGTGCACGTGAGGTTCAAAATAAAATGAGACAAATGTTGTGACTTCCTCTACAATGTAAGTATTAACAATAGAGGTTTCAACTGATATCTTATTTTTTACTTTTTTTTTCAAATGATATAAGAATCTAATTATAACGAAACAAAGTGTATCAGTAAATAGGAAACAATGAAATTAGTAATTTGAAGTGTATTGAAAAAGAAGTGTAAAAAATAATAAATTCACCTTTCAAATGGATACATCCTTTGAAATTAGACAGGACCTGCAACTTTGGCCCTATAAGGTAGGTGAACTAAGAGGTGTTCCATAGAATTAAAAAAAGAAGGAGAAAAGATCCTTTCTAAGTTGTACAAAATAATAAGAATATCTGCTTCTAACTTCCCCATTTGTGATTGTCTCAATCTAAATGACTTTGATCTTAATCTAAATGACTTTGATCTCTCCATGCATATCGGACATCCTAAAATCCCAACAGTACTCCATCCCGATAACATGTCATAAGCTGGAAAGTCATTTATGGTCCAAAGAAGAGTAGCCTTCATTATAAATATCTGATCAGTATGAACATCATATAGGAACACATTCATCACATAATTGTTTTAACTTCACAATCATTGGTTGCATGTAAACATCTATTAATTTTTTCAAATTTTGTGGACCAGGCACAACCAATGTCAAAAACATATAGGGGGTTTTCATTCACATACCTGGTGGAAGATTGTACAGAGTTAAAATAACTAGCCAATGTGAATAAATTCTTTCTGATTTACCAAATGGAGCAAACTCATCAACATAGAGACCGAACCTAATGTTTCGAGTCTCTTTTGCAAACTAAGGATATGTTTTATCAAAATGTTGCCATGCCTCTGCATTCGACGGATGACATATTAACTCTTCTTCTATATTATGATTTGCGTGCCACGTCATGTATTCAGCAGTGTCTTAGATGCATAAAGTCTTTGCAATTTAGGAGTTAAAGACAAATAAAACATTTGCTTGTATGATTTACGTCATTGATTACGACCTGACCTTCTGCTATTCTTGTACCTACATTGGTTACAGAATTTACAAAATTCTGTATTTTCATCATCCCCTAATATAATATACAACCATCTTTGCATACATCAATCATTTCCACCAAAAAACCTAAGTCTTTTACTAGCTTTTTCATACTGTAGAAATCATTGGACATTATGTGATCACGAGGTAATAATTCTCTAATAATTTAAACAAAATCATTGAAACAATTCTCAAACACATTATACTCCGCCTTGATATTCAATAATCTTGCGGTTAGAGATAACTTCGTGTGGCTGTCACAACCATCCCACAAAAGCTTATCTGCAGCTTTCAACACTTCCTGAAATTGATTACTTACGTAAGTTTCATTATTCATTATGTTATCAACACCTGTTATTTCAACCTCTTCCAATGGTGATGCATAATTATCATACACTTGTACAAATATTAGAGTAAAACTAGAACTTGCATAGCTCGATTCGGGAATAAAATTCTGATCCGTTGCATCAATTATTATCCTCTGATATGGGTTTAATTGATCATAATAACTCTAATCCTCTCTAACTGAAAATTGCATATTTCGTCGATTTTCTTCATCAGATATAAACGGTTTACCATGACAAGTCCAATTATAATAATTCAAGGTAAAACTAAATCTACAAAGATGTTTCCTCACTTTATCACACTCAAAAAATTTATTATTATCACACTTTCTACAGGGACACCTTAACTTATTCTCATCCATAAACTCAACTTTACTACAAGCAAAATCTAAAAATTATTTCAACTCAAAAATGAACTCATTAGTTAAACATCGACGTTCTGGTAAGTTCTTTTTATACATCAAACTTCTTTCGTTTGGCATTTTCTCTGTTTACAATTTCAAAATTCATAAAATATTAATAAAATGCACTACTAATAAAAGGTATTTGATTGGAAAAAAATAATCATGTGATTAAGTATACATTAATAAAATCTAAAAAAAAAAAAAAAATTACATTGATAAAATATGTGATTGTACGAGAATGGTCATTTGTCACATATGAACTTATAATAAGTGCATACATACATAAGAAATTATAATTAATTTCAATATTCTCTTCACATGCCATATATACATATTAATTAGATAAATACAATTTATCATAAATGAAAAAAATATACATTAGAATAATGAATACAATTAAAAAAATTATTCAAAATTAATACAATTAATATTTAATATGATATGGTATTTACTGATAATAAACATACGGGAAAAACAAAAGACAACAAGATAATATGATCGAAAAATAAATACCTCAACTGTTTAGAAAGCTATTATTCTCCCCGCTATTTTAATTCACCGACCAACTGGAGCAAATACCTCTGCAATACAAATTATTTAATAGTATTTATAAATATTTAATATTATTTACTCTTTATCCGAAATATATAAAAAAAATTAATGAAATAAAACGACAACATATATGACATCAAGTAGTAGGAATAGAAAACAGATCAAAATTATATAATAAATCATATATGACATTTTTTTTTATTAATAGAAGGGTTATGAATTTAAAATTATATAATAAAAGATAATACATTCATTTAAAATTATAAAATAAATCAAAATTATTATTAAAATTTAAATTTATTTTTTTTAAAGTAACTATTAATTATTTTTAAATTACACCTATTTATGTAGCATATGTATATTTCTAATGAGTGTAATTTTACACCAATGACATATAGATCTAATGATAAAATACTAAAATTCCTTAATCAATATATCAAATTTGAGATTTAAGAATAGAAAACAGATTTTAGGAGATTCAATTTTTAAATTGGGTCGCATAATTATTCAAACCGAAATAATTAAAATTTCAAATATCGATTGTTAAATAAGAAAAACATCAATGTAATATTTGTAATTCACTGAGAAATTAATTCTCTCAAATCCAAATTATGTCTCTCTTTATTGCCTCTATTGACAAGAGCATTTTATTTCTCTCAGTAAAATATGATTCTCATCATTAAATAAATTTTGCAATCAAAATAACAGCAAAAATATATAATAACATAAATACATTCATTACCACCCAAAAAATAAAAAAATTGTTGTAGAAAAATAAACATTAATAGAAACTTTCGTCAATAGTATTGCATAAACTAGAGCAACATAAACCAGATCTTCTAAACTTCACCAATGTCAAATCTAAGAGAAAACAATTAAACAAGTTTAAAAAAAATTATATTTATTATTTGCATTTAAAAAATTAAAAAATAATTAAAACTAAATAAAAATAATAAAATATATAAATTTAAACAATTAAAAAAACAGAAAAAAAATTCAAAAAAAAACCTTGGCAACGAAGGCCGCGACTCTCGCGGCCGCGATGCCAAATCCGGCGGCTCTGCCTCTAGATCGGCATTTGGACCCTCAAATCCGGCGGAGAGCCACCGGATCTACGAGAGAGAGAGAGAGAGAGAGAGAGAGAGAGAGAGAGGAGAGACGAGAGAAAGAGAGACAGAGACAGAGCTTACTAGCAATGGTGGAGTGGAGCAATGGTTGAGATCCCTTCGAAGACACAGCCCAAACAAAGCAAACCAAATGGAAATGGAGCAAAAATTTTCTAAGTATAGAAAATCTGCGACAAACGAGTATGTTCGTCTTAGATTTTGCAACGAACAATAATTTTGTCACAAAATCTGCAATGAACAATCCCGTTTGTTGCAAAATTATCGACAAACACAAATGTTCGTTGCAAAATCTGCGATGAACGATACCATTAGTTGAAAATTCTGCAATGAACTATATCGTTCATTGCAAAATCTACGACGAACAATGCCATTCGTTGCAAATCTGCGACGAACAATAGCGTTCGTTGCAAAATCTGCGACGAACTCTTTCATTCATTGCAAAATTTGCTTTGAAAAGTACCGTTTGTTGCAAAATCTATAACGAATTTTATTGTTCGTTGCAAAATTTGCGACGTACATTTCCGTTCGTTGCAAAATCTGTGACAAACTATATTGTTCGTTACAAAATTTATGGCGAACAATTCTGTTTGTTACAAAATCTATGACGAACCATCAAGTTCGTTGCAAAATCTGTGACAAACAATTTGATTTGTTGCAAATTTTGGGAAAAAATAAATAAAAAAATAAAATAAGATCCAAAACAGTAGTTAGTCCAAATAAATATTTTGCAAATAAAAGATTTTAATTTAGAGGTCAACAAATAAAATAAGATAAGATCCAAAATATTAATTATCATTTTCCTTATACTCCACACATTTAATTTCGTGAATGAGAAACAACAGCAAAGGAAAAAACATGTGTACAATTTTTTTTCTAAAGATTCGAATCACAGATATATTCCCACGCAACCTCGATTGTTTGATAAACATGTGTACAATTGGATTGACAACCTTACCATAGGAATTCTAATTAGCATCCAATGGTTAAGAGTGATTATAAATTTAATTTTTCAAATAAAAATATTTTACATTACAAAATTAAAGCAGTATGCAGACGTTGACTTTTATTATCGGTGGGTTTAGTGATGGTTTTTATGATCTTTAGAGATGTTTTTTACGAAATCGTGGAAAAATATTTACTTGTTTCAATGGTAAAAATTGTCAGTCGGAAAAAGTTTATCAACCGCTCATAAAATAGCAAAGCCATCAATAAAAAAACGATATTCAATTCTGACAGCTATCAGTTGTGGTCTTTAAATGTAGTAGTGTATAAAAACGGTTTGAAAATAATCACTATATAACTCTTCTTTTTTGTCGATTTAATAATACCGTTTGTATAAATTTTTCATCTATGTTGAGTAATATATTTTACCGTCTATAAATGTTATATATCATTCAGACAGTTATCACTTGTCATCGATAAATGTGACAACCTTTAGTGATGATTTGGAAAAAGTTACTATTATATGTGTTTTTTTTTTTACTAACGATTAAACTATATCATTTGCATAGGTTTATACTTATACTAATTTATTGAATGCACCGTTTGTAAAATGGATGTTTAATTAAAACGATTATTAATTGTCATCAGTGCTATAGGTAGAGATAATATGTCATAATTTTATGATAAATTATGGTGATAATTAATAGTAATATAGTGGATGAGTAATGTCGTTTGAAAGTAACACAAAATTTGCTAAGTTGAGGAAATCTGTGACAAACATATGATTTCATCGCTGAATTTGAGATTAACAAAGACATTCATTCCAAATTTTGTGACGAACCAAAATATTTATTGCAAATTTTGCGACGAACAAGAAAATTTGTTGCAAATTTTGCAATGAACAAGAAATTTCGTTGCAAATTCTATGACAAACGAAAAGGTTCGTCACAAAATTTACAACGACAAAAAAGTTCGTTACAAATTTTACAACGAACAAATAAGTTTGTCACAAATTTTGCAACGAACATAACAAAATGATCGTCACAGATTTTGCGATGAACAAAAAAGTTCGTAGCAAATTTTACGACAAACACCTATTTTGATTGCTAATTTACAATGAATTTCTTTTTGTCGGTGATTTCATTAGAAATTTGTAACGAACTCTTATTTGTTGGAAAATTTATTGTTAATTGGCGACAAATTTTTGTTTGTCACAAATATCGCTCACTAAATTTATGTTTTTTTTAAGTGTCGCAAAAAACCTTCACCTGGTTGATTTTTCTTGTCTCAAAATATACGAGGCAATATGACTTGGCTTTTGCCATTATAAAATATTGTTTGACGTTGCTATTGGCGTTCCAAATCTCGTCGATAGCATTGCTGATTGCATCGTGAAAAAACTTTTCAGATGATTTTTCAGAAATTGGCGAGACAACTCTTCATTACTAAATACATCACTTTTTCTTAATTTCGTCACAAATTCCATAACCAATTGTGTTTTCCAGATTGTGCAACATGATGTTACACAAATTACAGCATCTTTGGGTTTGCGATGCCGGCTGACATTGCTTACTAGCAATGTTTTTAAAACCAAATCCTTAAACAATTCGACCAATCTATTGATTCCTTAGTTCATTGGTCAGATCGATCAGACCGTTTTATAAACGGAATGATATTATTATAATATCATATATATAATTTATATATTATATAATTTAAAATAAAATAAAATCCATATATCTTTATAAAAAAAATATATTTGTTCCATTGTATATTATAATTTGTATATTACATAATTTTTTTCATTAGACTAATTTAAATAGTTCACTCATTTTTTTGACTGGTTTTAAATAGTCTTAATCGATTTAATATATAGTTTTCCGATGCTTCCGATGCTTTGTGCTGAGAGGGTTCATTAACATTGCACTAAATGAGAGTTTGGAGACGCTGCGCCTGAAAGGTTTGTTGGCATTGCGCCAGATGAGAATTTGGAGGTATTATGTCTCGAGGGCTCGTTGGCATTACACCAGACGAGAATTTAGAGGCATTGCACCTCGAGGGCTTGTTGGTGCTGCGTCAGACAAGAATTTGGATGCATTGCGCCTGCAAGGCTCGTTGGAGTTTTAAGAGGCATGGAGCCAAGAGAATTGCTCAATGGAGGGGTACCCCTAACTATGTTATCACCAATTGAAAGTCATTTTTGATTGCGGGATATTCGATGGACCCAGATCATAGTTGAGAATTCCAATGTCGAGAAGCGTCCCAAGGATGGATAATAGGTGGCTATGTTTCATAGATGTCAAGGCCTGAGTCTTGTGGAAAATCACCAGGGCCTAGGTCTTACTGCTATTCAAAATGTTACGAAAATGTAGTAAAGGATGCAAAATAGAGATACTGTTATCATAATAATCGCAAAGGAAAGTTTGAAATGGTTATGTAAAAATACTAGAAAATTAACGAAGTAGTAGTGGGCGGTGAATAGAAATTAATAAATCGGGGCCTTCGATGGATCCAGATCACAGTTGAGTACTATGTTGTCCAAAGGTGTGCTAAATTATCGTTAGTCAAGATATAATGAAGAGATGACAGAATATGTAGGATAGAAATATTATTGTCACGATGAACATAAAGCAAGATCTCAGATCAAAATAATTTGTTAGCAATACAAAAACATTAACAACATAATCATGGGCTATGAATATAAATTACTAAACCCAAACTATCAATGTTGAGTGAGGCAAGAGGTGAGATATTCACCGCCGTTTCTGTATGTTTTCTTTGGTGGCTTGGTGCTAGGAGAGAGGAAGTGAAGCAGGGCCTGAAATTTTTACTGCTAGTCAATCTGTCGTCTCTCACGAATGGGGCCAATCTATTAAAGCTGGATTTTGGTTTCACAAACAATTGCTTTTTCAACTCAAATGGGGAGGCTATGCCAATATATTCACCAGATCTTCTTATATGGGGGAGATGCAAGAACCCCGTGGGGTTGGCTCGGTAGGAACACTACAACGCTCAAGTAAGAAAGAGTATATAAATGAAAGAGAAAAACTAAGGGACCCAAACTGTATCCTTGTGTTGTCTCTGAATACCATATGTAAAGTTGATTGATACCGGTGCATCGACTGAGTCATCATCAATGGAGAAACTTACAAAACCCCACTGGGACTAGCCAGGTGGGGAGATTTCAACGCTCAAATCAGAAAGAGTATATAGATGAAAGAGAAAAGACTAAGGGAGTCGAACTATAGCTCTATGTTGCCTCTAAATATAGTATGTCGAGTTGACTGCTATTGATGCATCAGCTGAGACATCATCGATGGAGAAAATTGCAAAAACCCCGCCAGAGGGAGCCCAAATTATAACTCTATGTTGCCTTTAAATAGAGTATATAGAGTTGATCGGTACCAATGCATCGGCTAAGTCATCATGCTAAGTCATTATCAATGGAGAAACTTGTACAAACCCTATTGGAGCTAACCCGTAGGGAATTTCGACGCTTAAGTCAGATAAAATGATAAAAGAATGATTGAAAAGTCTCAGATACAGCCTTCTATTATGTTTGTAGAATTTTCCCTCGTGTGTATTATGTATAGAAAGCCATGTATGTATACAAAGAGAGATACTAAACGTATGACGTGGATATAATTGAGTATGAAGTCGTAACTTTGGTTGTGTAAAATTAGGCATAAAATCATACCTCTGAAGGGGGCAGAATTGGGGATGAATCTACCTCTCTCTTGTTATGGTTTGAATGTGTAGTTGTATAATTGTGGTTGTGTTTTTTGATGAGTTATCTTTTCTCTGTATATATAGTCTTCTAAAAAGTATAGAAAATTATACTTTTCTTTTATATGAAATCTTTTAAAATAGTAAGAATTATAGTGAAAAAATTTTAAAAGATTTAGAATCTCCCAATATTATGAAAGATTTAAAATTTAAGGAAAGATTTCTTTTTTATTAAGAGTATAAGAGAATTAAAATCTATGTGGTTAAAGAATGCTTGAATTTGTTAAAAAAAAAATTCTTATTAGATGATTATAAGAGAATTGAGATCACAAAAATAAAGAAAATTTTTGCTTTTATATCGAGTACCATCAAACTTCAATAATAGTTTATAAGAATAAAGTAATAAAAATAAAAATAAAAATAATAAAAGATAACCCTTGGAATCTGTCAAAATTGGGTTTGGTCGGTTGGCATCGAGATCTATTTTTTGCGGCATTTCAATTTCTAGTGCCCCGAAGCTAAGACCACAGTCCACGCGTTATCAAGTTTGACTGGCAGCCTTTCTAACAATGAGGGGCCATCACCAAAAGAATAAATAAATAAATAAATAAATATGGGCTGGGATTTGGGGAAACAAGTATCACATTCCTCGTTCAAATAATCTTAATATAATTTATAAAATTATAACACTCTTTTATTAATTTTGAAAAATATTTATCATCATAATCACTTAACAAATCGTTAATGGAATAGGCTAATGGTTACAATCTATTTTTCCAATCTGAAGATCCTAAATTCACACTCAGTGTAATCAAAAGAGGGAAAAAAAATAATAATTTAATGATCACGTGAAAAATTGTAAAGATGATCTTAGTGTTTTAATTCAAAACTAACCATAACTCTCGGACAATTTTTTCTTGTTTTTGTTTTTTATTTCGATTTTTTTATTCTTTTAAAATATTTGGCCGGTAAAGTTAATACATTCTTTTAATCCTGACACCCAATAGATTTGGTTTCAAATGTTTAATATTATTGTAAAAGATTATTTCATGAATCGATTCATATTATAATTTCAATCTTGACAGGTTATACTAACGTTTTTTTGAGCACAATATCAGTAAAAGTGCACCCTATGCTGACATTTATAACAAAACGTCGCAACTTACCCCAACCATGTCATCTCGACATTTTTACCGACGTTTTCTCATGTATCGGCTTAAATTTTACTGACATTAATAAATGCACAAGAGAGTTCTATTTTATCCCAAAATGGACTAGAAATGTGATCAACCAAATTGGTGATTGAAAACGCTGACAAATACCCAATAAACATATCTAAATGCCAAAGGACTTCCAAAATGAAAGCTTGTCTTGGAATGGCAGTCATGACTGACACTTTACTGGGCAAAAGGAGTGTGAATGCATTCCCAAGTAATAGATTCACAGGTCCAACAATGGTGGCTTATAATGGATCTTCTTATGTTCACACTTCAAAGCTTAAGTCATTAAACAGCTGTATGCTCTCCTCAGCCATATTCAAAAACAGTGAGTTGTCTTTGATAGTTCAGCACTTATATAAATTATGTTTGAATTCTATAATTTATTATTCTACTCAATTAGCATTTAAAGCGTGGCTCCTCTTTTCTTTCTTTTTTAATCTTTCCTTCAAATTCTTTATTCAGATATAATTAAGAAGAGTATTAGCCAAATTCTACTTATAATATCTTTTAATTAAATTAAATGGTTTTACTTGTAAGTAGTAACTAGAAAACAAATTTCTACAATAACTTCTCTTTTATTGAATCAATAGGGGTCAATTGAACTTGATGGGACGTGGCCCAACACTCAATTGAAGGCATGATCGAGGGGCCCAAACCCAGGTGGCCCATAACACAAAAGGGATTATCCCCCAAAGTTTAGTGACCTAATAGCTACCGAGGGGTAGACATAACTCAGCATTATCGAATGACTATCCTCGATGGCTATTCATTTGATCTACCAAAGGGTTTTAGTCGTCCCGCTTATCAAACGAGATTTGCAATTCATTTCCCTAATTGGATACTTAGTCCTTGGCTCACCAAGCAAACAAGCCTGAAGGCTCCGCATCGACCAAACAACCGACCGATAGCTAACGGCCTTGTTGATCCTAAGGAAAGGTTGGAACGCTCAACGACTTTGATTCCCTATTAAGAGCGGTATCTTCAGAATCTTACGGATAAGGAAAATTTTCATACAATAAAAATCGCTATCATTTCGAAATATTGAACTCCCGAGATTTCTGGATTGTTTTCATAAGGAAAGTAGGGTTACAACGCCCCGAAAGTATACGACTCTATCAGGTATAAGATACCCCTAAAACCATTTAAGTCAGGTACGCTCTCCGAATCCTACATATTGGGCACATTAGTCACAGAAAACCTCTCCCTCTATAATCTTTCAGTCTATTTCTTTACATTTGAAAATCGTTTTTTCTGATTTAAGCGTCGGAATGTCCTCCATCGAATCACCCTCCGGTGGTTTTTGCAGATTTTATATCCCGTCAATGGCAACCGTTCAAGTTATCAAGAAGCCGGTATCTGTGGAGCCACAACTCACCTCTAACAGATTGGCGCCGTCCATGGGAACAGATTGATATTCTGAAAATTCATGTCGATATCTGCAACCATTAGTCCCGGCATAACACCGGCCAAAAGGAAGAGGCCTCTTATAGGCTTTGATGATAATGACCTAACGGGAGTTGACCTCCGCTGCGACGATCCTATAGTCATTACTCTTAAGATAGAATCCCATGCAGTCAAGAGAGTCCTTGTCGAACAAGGGGCGGACTGTGACTTTCTTATCTGGGACGCCTTCTGTCGAATGGGTCTTGATCCGACTCAACTTTAGCCACTTACTGGCTCCCTCAGGGGACTTCGAACGAACATATCTATCCTGAACGCGTTATCTCCCTTTTCGTAACCCTTGAAAAACCTCCCAATCACGCGACCGTCCATGTCCAGTTCCATATGGAGAAACTATTTTCTCCTTACAACGCCATTCTTGGAAGACCCAGGATGGATCAACTAGAAGCGTTACCGAGTACGAGACACATAAAGGTGAAATTCAAAACGTCGCAAGGGGTTGCCACCATACGTAGTGATCCTGATTCTTATATTCTCTTTGCGGATCAAGATGCGCAAGAAAATTTTCCAATCGATACCCTGGAACTCAAAGACGATACCAGACCGAGATCAAAATCCGAACCAGGTGAAGAAACGGTTGAGGTCCCTCTATCAAACGACCCAGACCAGACCATCCAGATAGGGACCAACTTGTCACCCTCCTTGCGAGAGGCCTGAGTCACCTGTCTACAACGACACTCTAAAGTTTTTGCCTGGACCCCAGAAAACATACCGGGTATAGATCCATTTATCATGACCCATAGGCTAACAGCCAATGCCAGTTTCAAACCAGTGATACAGAAAAAAAGAATATTCGCTCTCGAGTGCTAGCGTGATATACAAGAAGAAGTTTAGAAGCTATTAGCGGTCGGGTTCATTCGTAAAGTCAAATATCTTGAGTGGTTAGCCAACGTTGTCTTGGTAAAAAAGGCCAATGGCAAATAGAGAATGTGCGTGGATTTCACCGATCTCAACAAAACATGTCCGAAGAACAGTTACCCACTCCCCAATTCGACAAGCTTGTAGATAATTTCTTGGGATACCAGCTCTTGAGTTTTATGGATGCCTATTCAGGCTACAATCAGATCAGAATGGCACCGGAGGTGAAGAGAAAACAAATTTTATTACCGAATTCGGCACATATTGCTACTGAGTCATGTCCTTGGGCCTAAAGAATGCTGGAGCGACTTTCTAATGATTGGTCAACACGGTCTTCAAAGACCAGCTAGGCAGGAATATGGAAGCCTATGTTGATAACATGCTAGTCAAGAGCATCACTACAGAAGCTCATGCTACAGACCTTGAAGAAACCTTTCAGATGTTAGAGAGTTATAATATACGGTTGAATCTGACGAAGCGTACCTTCAGGATCACCTCCGAAAAATTCCTGGGCTTCATGATCACCGATCGAGGGATAGAGGCCAATCTTGAGAAGATATGAGCGATATTGGACATGTCGCCTCCTCAGACACTAAAAGAAGTGCAGCGTCTACTGGCCGGATAACAGCTCTGAGCCGTTTCATGTCAAGGGTCGGTAAGAAGTACAAACCCATATTTGATGCATTGAAAAGGACTCGACATTTTGAAATGACATCCGAATGTTAGGCAACCTTCGAACGACTAAAAGAATACATGCTGGAGCCGCCACTGCTTTCACAGCTTGTTCTCAAGGAAGAGCTTTATTTATACCTTGCCATCTCCGATCAAGTGCTCTGCTCTATGATGGTGAGACAAGAATCCACTGTCAAAAAACAAGTCTACTACATCAATCAAATATTAAAGGAATCTTAAATTAATTATCGGCCAATTGAGAAGATAATGTATGCCTTAGTTGTCTTAGCAAGATGCCTTCGACCGTACTTTTAAGCCTATACCATTATGGTGCTCAACGACCAACCGCTGAAGTAAATCCTCTAGAAAAGAGATACTTTCGATCTGCTCATCACGTGAAGCGTGGAATTGGGCGAGTTTAATATCCAGTATCGACCGCGATCAGCGATAAAAGGCCAAGCATTGGCTGATTTCATCCTTAAATGCATCTTGCCGACAACACTCGAAGACAAATCTCCTAACCATCAGGAAGAATGGATGATCCCTGAGTGGACCATCCACATCGACGGGTCATTGAATTCCTCGGGAAGCGGTGTCGGACTCATATTAGTGGGCCCGAATAATTTTAAGGCGAAATACGCCCTCCGGTTCGATTTTTCGGCCACCAACAACCAAACAGAGTATGAAGCCTTGCTGATAGGCCTTCAGATCACCATTGACATGGGGGTACGGAACGTAAGGGTGTTCACTGACAGCCAGTTGGTCGTCAAACAAATCAAAAGGGTCTACGAAACGAAAGACCCAATCATGGCCAAATACTTAGTAAGTTGCACGAAATAATTGGATGACTAGACAAAGTTGATATCTAGCAGATCCCTAGGTCAGAGAACGCACGAGCCGACACTCTATCGAAATTGGCCAATTCTGACTCAGTTGCCTCCAGCCGAATGGTTTACATTGAAAGCCTGCCATATCCTAGTATAGATGAGCCCAGAGAGGCTCTCTCCATCGATTGGTCCCCTAGTTAGAAAGATCCTATAGAATGATACTTGAGGCATGATCGCTTGCCAGAGTCATCGAGGGAGGCGAAGATACTAAAGCGAAGAGCCACACAGTATGCCATAATTAATGGAATCCTTTACCGAAAGTCATTTACTTACCCATATCTGGGATGCCTGACTCCTGAAGAATGGGAGTATGTTCTCCGAGGAATCCACGAGGGGATCTGCGGTAATCATCTAGGCGCTCGAAACCTAGTCTACAAAGCTCTTTATCAGGGGTATTATTGGCCGATCATGAAGGTCGACTCCGACAACTATGTAAAGCGATGCAACAAGTACCAACGCTTCTCTTCGGTGTCTCGACTGCCTTCCACCGAACTCAATCCTATAGCTAGCCCCTGGCCATTCGCTCAATGGAGCATGGATATTCTCGGGCCGCTCCCCCTAGCCTCCGGACAACAGAAATTCCTCATAATAGTGATTGATTACTTCACTAAATGGGTGGAAGCCGAACCTCTAACTCAGATCATTGTAGCCAAGGTCCAATCCTTCGTATGGGGTCATATCGTCACTTGGTTCGATATACCTCATGTTCTCATCACGGACAGTGGAAAAACAGTTTGACAACAAGTACTTCCAGGAGTTCAGCAAAAAACTCGAAATTCAGTACCAATTTTCATCGGTCGCTCATCCGCAGACCAACGGGCTGACTGAGATAACCAACCGAACGATCCTACAATGATTAAAGACGATACTAGACGATGCCAAGGACAATGGGCCGAAGAACTCTACAGTATTTTCTGGTCGTATTGCACTACACTCCGAAGGGCAACAGGTAAAATACCATTCAATCTAACATATGGAAGTGAAGCGGTCATACCCATGGTGTCATACCCATGGAGATAGGAATTCACTCACTCCGGGTGGCTCAATACGACGCTGGGCAAAATGAGCATACTCTACGTGAAAGACTGGACTTGTTTCCAGAGTTACAAGAGTAAGAATCGGCATGAATGGCCGATTACCAGCAGCAAATGGCACGGTATCACAACCGAAGAGTTAAAGACTGCATATTCAAACCGGCGAGTTGGTGCTAAGAAGGGTCGAAGCCACCGGTCAGTCCCAACCCGGAGGCAAGCTTGCTCCCTTGGGAAGGTCCATACCAAGTGCGTTCCATGGTCTGACCTAGAACCTATCGCCTTAACAATCTAGATGGATCGGCCATGCCTAGAATCTGGAACTCAGAGAACCTACGCATATACCATCAGTAGACTCCGCCGCTTCCCACGACCAGAAGAATAAGCTCAATTGAACTGAACGATTCTCTCTCCCTATCCTCGTCTAGTTATCATATAGGTTTCCTACAGATTGAACGTGTCATCAAAAATGGATGAAACTCCCCAAACGGGTGGACATGGCTCTCCTATCTAAAGTTTTTTACCGATCAAATGCGTCATCAAAAAGAGATGAAACTCCCCGAACGGTTGGACACGGCTCTCCTATCTAAAGTTTCCTACCGATCGAATGTGTTATCAAAAAGAAATGAAACTTCCTGAATTGGTGGACACAGTCTTTCTATCTAAAGTTTTTTACCGATCGAACGTGTCACCAAAAAAGGATGAAACTCTCCGAACGGGTGAACACGGCTCTCCTATCTAAAGTTTCTTGCCGATCGAACATGTCATCAAAAATGGATGAAACTCCCCGAACGGGTGAAAACGACCCTCTTATCTAAAGTTTCTTACCGATCAAACGTGTCATCAAAAAGAGATGAAACTTCCCGAATGGGTAGATACGCCCCTCCTATCTAAAGTTTCCTACCGATCAAATGTGTCATTAAAAATGGATGAAACTCTTTACACGGGTGGACGCAGCCTCCTACCTAAGGTTTTCTATCGATCAAATGTGTCATCAAAAAAGGAATGAAATTCCTCAAACGGGCGGGTACGGCCCTCCTATTTAAAGTTTCTTGTCAATCAGATGTCTACGGCTCAAATGCCCAGTAATGTCTCACAACTCCACATAGGGCTTAAAAGGTGGAAACATATTTACTCTGACAAAAATCAGAGAAAAGCATACGGTCGAACAAGAGACATCAAAGGAAGAAGGGACAGAATTCAAGTAAGTAAAATATAACTTTTCTCTTATTCTTACATAAGAAATACATTCGGTTACATGAATGAGTATACAACTCCTTAAATTGGACCGATTACACCATGAGAAATACACAACAAGGTTATCCCTGGACAAAGAAACCATAATCCCTACACTGAAAAGTATAAAAACAGTAATTCCTCTATAGTGTTAGGGACAAGAGGGGGCATGAGTTTGGGTTTTGCCACCCCCAAGCGACTCAAGCCCTGCCTACTGACCAAAGACGGTGTGAGAGGCATCCCTACTGTAATTAGATGATGGAGGGGAACCCGGATAGTTAACCCAAACCGGCGAAGAACGTGTCTCAATCGATGATGGATTATCTCACCATGCCAACCGATTAGCGGTCGATATAATGAGATTTCATTCTAGTAGTCCCCCTCCTTAATGAGATCTCACTCCAGCAGAAGCCACTTGAGCTATAAAGCCCTGCATACCAAAATGCCTCACAGAAGGAAACGACTCTTAGAAGAACTCCCAGAAAGAAAGGAAAACTTCAATTCTCCATGGGAAGGAAGGAGCACGCATCATCACTACTTATAGCTGAAAAAGAACAGGCCTTAATTAATTTGGGGTAGGTGAGACGGATCAGTAAAAATAGCACGTCATAAATGGAGTAATTAACTTTATTCAGTTCCCTATAAAGGAATCACTTCCAATGAGACACACCTATCCTCGTAAGAAATGGCAAATAGCCTAGGAAAATCCTAGCAGTCTTATACTTTTGTAACTTATCAAACACGCCTTGCTTTAATGAGTTTTTACTCATAACACCTCTTTGCTAAGAAGGCCATGAGTCGAGAGCAAATGATGGGATGTAGCCCAGCACTCAATTGAAGGCACGATGGAGGGGCCCAAGCCCAGGTGGCCCACGGCACAAAAAGGATTACCCCCCTAAGTTAAGTGACCTAACAGCTACCGAGGGGCAAACATAACCCAACATTACCGAACGACTATCCTCGATGGCCATTCATTTGATCTACCGAAGGGTCTTAGTCGTCCCGCCTATCAAACAAAATTTGTCATTCATCTCCCTGATCGGATACTTAGTCCTTGGCTCATCAAACAAACGAGCCCGAAAGCTCTGCATCAGCCAAACAACCGACCGATAACTAACGGTCTTGTTGATCCTAAGGAAACGTCAGAACACTCAACAACTTTGATTCCCTGTTAAGAGCAACATCTCCAGGATCTTCTGGATAAGGAAAATTCTCATACGATAAAAATCGCGATCATTTCGGAATATTGAATTCCCAAGATTTTCGGATCGTTTTCATAAAGAAAGTAGGGTTACAACGGCCGGAAAGCATACGACTCTATCACATATAAGATACCCCTAAAACCCTTCAAGTCAGGTATGCTCTTTGAACCCTACACATTGGACACACTAGTCACAGGGAATCTCTCCCTCTTTAAGCTCTCAATCTATTTTTTTACATTCAAAAACCGCTCTTTTTTATTTGAGTATCGGAATCTCCTCCGTCGGAATACTATCCAGCAGTTTTTACAGGTTTTATATCCCGTCGATGGCAACAGTTCAAGTTATCAAGAATCCGGTTTCTGTAGAGTTACAACACACCTCCAACAGAACCAAAGACTCGTAGATCTAGTGGCAGGCCCAACTCCTTTAATAAAAAACTCAAATCTAAATTTTAAAAATTAAAAAATAGATATTGAGATATCTGAGTTTTAAATTGAATTTTATACTTGTTCAAAATAGATCCGTCGAGTTTTTCATCTACCTGTGATCAAGTAAATAAAGTAAAAAAAATAATGGCCAACAGGCAACTCTCGCTTAATGTGTCCCTGCAAATTGTACCCTCTTTGTTTGCCATTTCAATCTTCTCAATGCTTCTTTCTTTCTTTTTTCTTTATTTTTCTTTCTTTTCTCAAAAACCTCTTTTATGGTTGCTCCTCTATATATTTATTTATTTATTTTAGTAAGCAAAAGAATGGTTGGACCGAAGGGGAGGGGACTACTAGGGTTTGGTATTTCTTATGGACATTACGGTCTTCCCCACCATAAGATGTTCGTTTTCAGACATCACACTACTTTAGGGTCAATGTCACCCTAGTTCCACCAAATGTGTAAAGAATTCATAACATTCTTCATACTCTGGGGAGGTCTTGGCCTATATTTGCAAATTATTTCCCTTCACCCTATTCAAATAAATAATTTGAGATTAGAAAGTTCTAATAAGTTCCCCGTGGGCCAACTCCACAGTGATCGAGTTTTTATGGGGTTGCAATGAAGTTTTGGGTTATGCAAGTCGATTAAATATCAGTAGGACCAGAGTATTCATGTAGCCAAAGTGGCTATGATTTTGTTGGGGGTCGATGTCATATTTTCTCATTGGTTATTACACAAATAAAAATTCATTAAAAAAAAGTGTATCATAATTAACAAAAATTGATCAAAACTTGAGAAAATCAGGTTAATTTTGGCCTTTTTTTGTTACATGGGGTCAGAAAATTACAAAAATACACGCGTTCATAAAGATTTAAAAATGACACCCGAGTAAGAATTCTTTATCACTCAAGTATCCCTACAAGAATGGTTAATTATGGCCACAAGGAATGGGTGATATACCCTCTTGCTTCATAAAAAAATTTTACAAGCCATTCAGTCGTTAACAGGAGAAATTGAAATTCCCAAGGATACATTTAAATAAAAATATAATGTGAAGTTACCAAAACAAACCTATATACTGTGAAGTGTTACTTCTAACTAGTGTACTCCATGTAAATGAGGCGCAATAACTCATAAAAATTAGTGTAAAAATGACAGACCGTGACACTAATCCTGCCCTATTACTATTAGCTCGTGCAATTGCTAAGCATGGCCATGACACGTTGGATTAGATATGGCCATGGTTCGAACCAAAACCATTGAATCAGACCAGATCGAATCGAAGCTGTAGATCGGTTCACGGTTTCGGAACCTGAACCAAAACTATAAAATTTGGTTTCAATTTTTCATTTTGAAAAAACAAGAATTGATGGTTGTTGTTTAATAAAGAAAAATATTAATAAATTATAATGTTGGAAATAAAAGTACATGTAAATTTTTAAGTAAAACTATACAATATTTACAAAAATTACAAAAGCTACCTAAGGTTTCAGGTATATCTACTTTGATTCTGTTACACCCTATGAGTATAAATACGTCGCTCCAAGTGAGTTCAAACTCTTTCTCCTTTTTCCTTTTTTAGTTTTATAATTTTATTATTTTTTGATTTTGATTCCATTAAAATCGAATTTAGAACCGTGTCTTCAAATAGCAGTTCTAATTCCCCTAAATTTGAAATTTTAGAACCATTGATTGCGGAACGATGGCCGTTGGACTCGTGGGCAAGTGCCGATCATGACCCGTTTGATACCTCCACTTCTAGACGGGGTGCATATTCTTTTGCGGGTAAGAATGTACGTTCAAAATCTGATATTGTATTATTCTATGTTATCCATACACGCTCGGCCAACATTGGTTCACATCAGAATTTTGAAATTTATCAAACCATGTAGTTCAAAAAATATTTATGTTAATGTTGTTGTAAAATTTTAATCTTGATATTAGACCCCTCATATATTTTTAGACATGCAATCTAGAACCAATATTACGTAAGAGAATTATATCAAGATAAAATTTGAAGAAAAAGAAGAAGAAAATGAAAAGAACTTTCTTTGTATTGATTGAAGAAAATTACAAGAGAGAAGAAAGAGAGCTAATGCAAGAGAGAATATTGTCTCTCATTGCTTCATTACAAAATGTGGAGAATAGCCCTATTTATACAAGAATTTAGCTAGTAGAGAAAAGGAAATAAATTTGAATAAAATTAATAAAAAAGGAAAATAGTAAAAAATAAAGTTAATTTTCTAAATATATAATGATTGAATAAATCAATCATTATTTAAATCAATTAAATATAGAATGATTGATTAAATCAATATTAATAATTGATTAAATCAACCAAATATATATAATTGACCAAATCAATTAAAATGGTTAAATCAATCATAGTAATTGAGTAAATCAATTATTATGATTGAATGGTTGATGGTTGATTAGATCAATCATGATGGTTGACTAGATCAATCAATGAGTCTCATTTTGGTCTATTTTAACACTTCCCATCAAGTTTGGCGAGTAGATATCTATGGAGCCTAACTTGTTGAGAATGTTTTGCATGTGACTTGTCGCAGTTCCCTTAATAAAAATATCAGCAAGCTGTTCACTACTTTTCACGTGAGGAGTGACTATAGTCTTGTCTTCAACCTTTTGACGTACAAAGTGACAATCAACTTCAATATGTTTTGTTCTCTCATGAAAGATAGGATTAGAAGCAATGTGAATGGCAGACTGATTGTCGCAGAAAAGTTTGATTGGAGAAGTGACCTGAAATCCTAATTCTTCAACTAGAGCCTTTAACCAAACGATTTCACTGGTTGCTACTGTCATGGCTCTGTACTCAGCTTCCGCACTAGATCTTGAAACTACGGATTGTTTCTTACTCTTCCAAGACACGAGATTCCCACCAACAAACATGCAATAGCCTGTGGTGGATCTTCTGTCCATTGAATCTCTGGCCCAATCCGCATCACGATAGCCCACTATTTCTGAACTTTGATTGTTCTTCATGCAGATTCCTCTCCCAGGAGACCCTTTAAGATACCTAAGAATTCTTTCAGCCGCTTTCCAATGGCACACCTTAGGAGCATGCATATGCTGACTGATTTGACTCACGGCATATGCAATGTCGGGTCTGGTGATAGTCAGATAAATGAGTCTTCCTACAAGTCTCTGGTACTTTTGTATATCTGTGAATAGTTGATCAGTATTATTCCCTTCATTAGATGTTGAGATACGGCTAATGACTGGTTTTACTCCCAATTTACCTATTTTCTGCAACAAATCAAGAGTATACTTTCTTTGGGATAGGACAAGCCCCTTGTGAGAGTAGGCAAGTTCTATTCCTAGAAAATATTTAAGTATCCCTAAATCTTTAACATCAAAACTAGATTTAAGAAAATTTCTAACTTAATCAATATAACTCATATCACTCCCAGTAATAATAATATCATCAACGTATATGAGTACAATAGTGATTCTTTCATTATCAAGTTTAGTAAATAGAGAGGAATCACTATTGCATTTTTTAAAATTATTACTGAGAAGTGCAGAGCTTAGTTTTGCATACCAGGCCCGAGGAGATTGTTTGAGACCGTAGATGGCTTTCTTCAACCTACACACTTGTCCTTCATAACCTTGGTTGAGCCCTTGAGGTAGATGCATGTAAACCTCCTCTTCCAGCTCTCCTTGCAAGAAAGCATTCTTTACGTCCATCTGGTACATTGGTCAGTTCTTATTGATTGCAAGAGATAAGAGGACCCTTATAATGTTCATCTTCGCTACGGGTGCAAAAGTCTCTGTATAGTCCACTCCATAGGTTTGGGTAAACCCCTTGGCTACAAATCTAGCCTTGTAGCGATCAATTGAACCGCCGCTTTTATGCTTGATCTTGTAGATCCATTTGCATCCAACTGCTTTCTTTTCTCTTGGAAGAGTCATTATTTCCCAAGTCTTATTCTTTGTGAGAGCATCTAACTCCTCTTTCATTGCTTTCCTCCATTCTTGGTGATTATTAGCCTCATTGAAATTTCTAGGCTCCTGTACTTGATCAATGCCACTCAAAAATACTTGGTAACTTGAGGAAACGTTAGTTGTAGTATAATAGTTAGCAATGGGAGAAGATGTGACCTTAGAGACATAGTGATCCCATCTTGATGGAGGGAATCTCAGCCTTGTTGACCTTCTGAGTGGCAGTCGAGATGATGACGGATCATTAGATTCTGCATTTGCTTCTAAGGAAAGTAAGTCTTCTTGGATTTGGTCTCCCCCTTGCTCCTTACTTCCTTCAGTTTTGGGGGAACTTCTATCTTTGCTTTGCTTAAAATTTTTTTATAATTCTCTCTCTTGCTCTTGCTCTGAGTTGTCCTCTTCGTTAGATTGGCGAGAAGGGTTGCTAAGTTCTTTAGGAGTTAACAAGAAAATATACACATCTTCTTTTTCTGGTGTTCTCTCTTCACTTGTATCTGTAAAATAAAACTCATTTTCTACAAATATCACATCTTTTAATATGTATATTTTGTTAGTCATAGGATCATAACATATATAACCCTTTTGAAATGACACATATCCTATGAAGACACACCGCTTCCCTTTTTTATCTAATTTATTTCTAAATTGTTCTAGTATATGTACATAGCATATGCATCCAAACACTTTTAAGTGAGTAATATTTGGCTTCGTTTTAGTGAGAACTTCTAAGGGAGATTTATCTTGAAGTATCTTAGTGGGTAAGTGGTTAATTAGATGAGCTGCGGTACTAACAGCATCACTCCAAAATATTTTAGGCATTTTAGCATAGAACATGATTGCTCTTGCTATTTCAAGTAAGTGTCGATTTTTTCTTTTGGCTACTCCATTTTGTTTGGGGGTATATGGACATGAAGTTTGATGAATTATTCCATTTTCTTCTAGAAAATTTGTGAATGTATGATTAATGTATTCCCCTCCATTATCTGTCCTAAGCATTTTTATGTTTGCGTTGTATTGCCTAGTGACAAAATTGTAAAAGTTTTTAAATGCTTCGAATGCTTGTGCTTTTGAAGTGATCGTATATACCCATGTGCATCTAGTCTTGTGATCAATAAAGGATATAAAGTATTTAAAACCTCATCTAGATATTACAGGAGATGTCCAAATATCAGAATGTACAAGATTAAAAGAATTTTCGTAAATTGTTTCTGAAATCGGATAATGCATTCGAGTTTCTTTTCCAAAAATACAAACTTCGCAATATCTATCTTCACAATTTTTTGTTGGAAACAGATATTTCAAAACTTGCTTACTAGGGTGACCTAATCTAGCATGCCATAAAATATAACTTTCTCCTTGATGTGCCGTATATGCATGATTATCTTGACTCAAAAAATATAGATTGTTTCTTCTGAATCCCCTACGGATCACTTGGTTTGTTTTGAGATCCTGAAAAACAACAGTATCAGGATCAAATATAACTTTACAATTTTGGTCCCTAGTAATTTGGCTAATAGACATAAGATTAGAGAAGAATTCGGAAATATATAAAGCATTAGCTTTTTTTCCTAAAAAATTAATTTTCCCAATTTTCTTATATTTAAATTATGTCCATTAGCAACCTTGACTGTCTTATAGTTTGGTAGAGATTTCAGTTTCTTAAATTTATCCTTATCCCTAACCATATGATGGTCGCAACCCGAATCTACCAACCAATCTTGAAAATTCAAAGTTGAGTTAAGCAAGTACCTGAATTAGTTGTTCCTTACTTAAGCAGCATCTTTGATATGATACTTTCGATAGTTAACTCAAGTGATGCATTCTAGACCACATTTGAAGATATTTGGCCCTTTCTCTTCATGTGTTCAGGCCTTAGGTGAGGATGAAGAAACCAACATCTTTCTTGTGAATGATTTGGCTTTTTGCAATGAGCACATATCTTTTTGGCCATGTGGTGCACCTTATTGGCCACTTGCCCTTCTGTAGTTGAGTTGAAACCATACCCTTCTACTTTGGATTGAGGAGTATCCTCAAATTTCATACTTGCTTCTGCTCGTTGGATCATGGCTCTTACTTCTTGATAGGAAGGAGAATCCTTCATTTGAAGGATTTCTTGATGAACATGTGAGAACTGTTCTCTAAGAGAAATGAGGAGCCCAAAGGACTTGTCCTCATCCTCTCTTTTTTGTAAAATTTTGAGATCGGTTGTGATCGGTCTCAAAGTTTTGATCTCGTTCCAAAGGTCTTCATATTCGCCGAATAGTTGGGAGAGAGTTTTTTCATCTTTTTTTATATTGGCAATTTGCCTCTTTATCTCAAAAACTCTTCCTAAATTTGACTCTTGCCCATAAAGATTATGCATTTGATCCCATAGGGCTTTTGAATTTGGAGAGCAAGTGACCATAATTCTATGAGTTTGATCCATAGAACTTGTGAGTAGAATGAAAATTTGGTCATCCCTCATTTTCTATTCTTCAAATATTGGGTTCGACACTTCAAGAGGATCCTTTGTAATGTGACTCAAGAGATTTCTTGAGTTTAAGGATCTCTTAATATGAGCAGCCCATTGAAAATAATTTGAAAATGTAAGAATAATAGAAAAAAATGGTTGTGAATGAAAAGAATTGATTTGGGAAAAATGATCACCTAACCTCGAAGATGAAGGAATCGAAATTTGCTCGGATACCATGTTGTAAAATTTTAATCTTGATATTAGACTCCTCGTATGTTTCTAAACATGCAATCTAGAACCAATGTTACGTAAGAGAATTATATCAAGATAAAATTTGAAGAAAAAGAAGAAGAAAATGAAAAGAACTTTCTTTGTATTAATTGAAGAAAATTACAAGAGAGAAGAAATAGAGCTAATGCAAGAGAGAAGATTGTCTCTCATTGCTTATTACAAAATGTGGAGAATAGCCCTATTTATACAAGAGTTTAGCTAGTAGCGAAAAGGAAAGAAATTTGAACAAAATTAGTAAAAAAGGAAAATAGTAAAAAATAAAGTTAATTTTCTAAATACATAATGATTGAATAAATCAATCATTATTTAAATCAATTAAATATAGAATGATTGATTAAATCAATATTAATAATTGATTAAATCAACCAAATATATATAATTGACCAAATCAATTGAAATGGTTAAATTAATCATAATAATTGAGTAAATCAATTCTTATGATTGAATGGTTGATGATTGATTAGATCAATCATAATGGTTGACTAGATCAAATGACCAAGTGCTGTCATACACAACTCTCTCGCTCTCTCTCTCTCCAACTCGAGAAAATGTTCTATGCAAAGGACAAGTTAAGGGAAAAGAAGTATGATTAGGGTTATAATGAAAATACTTAGTTTTTCATATGACATTCTTTTATAGTTCTGATTATAAAATTGTTATTAAAAATTTTCTTCTCTGACTACCTTTACCGTTCAATAATTGTATTACATATAAATCATGAAAGCTTTTAAAAAATAATAATAATAACTATTGGAAGTCAAGAGTAATCAAGCATTGCTTTAATGTGATAAAGGCATACATATAGAGGTCAATTTTATTTGGAAGAGGAAGCCTCGTCGAAGCTTCTCATAAACAAGGGACGACCCACCAAACCAAAGAGTGCGGCTAGTTTTGGCTTTGACTTGACGTAAGGTCTTACTAAGTTGGCTTACGTACTAAAGAGAAATACTTTATTATGCATGTCTAGCTGTTTGCATGATCTTCTTCTCGTTAAGATCTTCAGAGTCAGCCATGACGATGGTTGCTCCAACAAAAAAAAAAAACAGAAGAGCCCAAGTCTTTCTATTTTCACAAGTTGAGTAGGTTTTTCTTTTGAATCACACTTTCATAGTTGTTAAATGTCGTAGTTAGATTTGGTTTGCATGGCCAAAAAAAAAGTTGGAGTTGGTTCATTCAAGCTGGCAAAGTTGTGCTTCGTCTTCAGTGACATGGTCGTGAACATACTTAGAAAGCTAAGATATAAAGAAATTCAAATTCTTGTATTACGTGGGGATTGAATATGGAACCGAAATAAAAGATTGAACTTTAATGATCTATTGGTTTATTATAATAGTTCGAGTTTATATAGAACTATTATTACAAATATTGATATATAAAAATAAAAAAAATTAAATATTTTAAAATCAAATCAATTACTAATTTATTTTAAATATTTCTTTCAGTAGTTCGTGCACAAAGAAAAATAAATTGATCGATTTTAAGAATATTGTACTAAAATATCATTCTGACTGCGTATATAAATCTCGTGCTAGTATTAATATGGATGATTTTTTTTTTTTAACATTATTGAGGATTTATATATGCATATACACCGCCGACCTTATCCAGTGGTGTAATGGGTGTATAACTTAACCTACCCGCTAAGAATATTGTCCTCCTAGTAAACTAATCAGAAAATAATAAAATACATAAATTTTGGTCATTAAGCATATTTGATAATTTGCAATAAGAGAGAGACCAAAGCCCTTCTCTTTCATTAAAAAGTAGTGCTAGACTTTGTTTATTTCGCACTGGGTTTGGTGGAATTTTAAATTTTGGTTCCCAAAGAGTTTGGTTTTGACTTAGCATTAGATTTTTTTCTTTTTTTATGTATCGGTATTTAGAGTTCATCCGATTAATTTAGTGTAAACATTATAAAATTTATCTAGGAGTTAATTCTATCAAATATTATTTTTTCATTCTCATTGTTTAAATCCAAGTTCAATGATAACTAAATCTCATTTTTTTATTCTTACGTTTAAATCCAAATTTAATAAATAAGATGATATAATATCTTATCATCATATTCATGAAAGTTTGGTCAAAGCAATAAATTATTCATGTGCATTGTTCGACCTGCATAAATAGCAGTGAAGTACTAAGACTGAGCAAAGTAAACCTCCGCGTATCTACCAACTCCCATAGATTATTCATCCAATATTACATGTCTTGGTCTTCCTATGTAGTTAAAGATTTTCTTTTCTTTCTTATACCCGAATGATAAAAAATTTTTAGTCAACGTGTCTTTTCTGAGATCATACTCAAATTTTTATAAACACATATAATTTTATGATTTATGCAATTCTTATATAACCAAAAAAAAGTATTTTCTTTTCTTTCATTTGGGCATAACGAACACAAAAAAATAAAATAGATATAAAATGATCAAAAAAACATAAAAATACAACAAAAGAAAACGTGAAAAAATATGTAAATATAAAATATTTATGAATTTTTATATATTAATTATTTTCTAAAAAAATAGAATATATATTTTATAATAAAAATAAAAATGATTAGATATACAATTATTAATTATAGAATAAACAAAATAAAAAAAATATAATTAAATAAATATATAATTTATTAAATATAGAAAAAATATGTAAATATAAAGAATATAAATACTTTTTATATAAATATTAATTAATTTAATAGAAAACGTTGAAAATTATGCATCAAAATTTTCTAAACAAAGATTGTTCCTGGTTAATGACGTGGCATAAGAGCAAAGTTATAATGTCGATTGATTTTTGCACGCGGGCAAGAATGAGTTTTGTTTGAATTCTGTTCCGTTTAATATGAAATAATCGGTATATTCCATATTACTTTAAAAAAAATAACAAAAAATAAATAAATTTTATTTCATTTAACATCTTGATTCATTTTATATTTTTTTTAATCAAATACCGGTCAACCTGTTCTAAATATATTTTGTTTATTCCTTTCCCAATACAATAAGGGCAACTAAAATTTTCGTTACCTAAAATACCCCTATAATGTTAATTTTTATATTCTTAGTTTTATGTTAATGATGAAGATAATATTTGATACTTTTATTTATTCTCCTGTTTTATCAATATTTTTATATAGCACCGGAAAATGAAATGTCAAATCAACCCCTATCGAAATAAATGGTAATAACAACCGAATTGACATTGATATTAACAACTAAACCACACCACATGGCCAAATAGAAAAAAAGTCACTCTTATTTTAATGTTATTTTACTTATTCAATGAATTTTAGAAGCCCCGTATACGTATACGCGATCTTAATAGGATAGTCTAATAGTTATAATTTTTTAATTTTAGATTCAAATCATATTATAATTAAAAAAAAACCTAATATATGCAGTTGCTCATAGTAATTTTTTTATCAAAAATTCATTTTGAGTACATGACATAAGCAGCGTTTTATGTCTTATTAGCAAATTAAATTAAAATTTATTTTTACCACAATGAAGAAATGACCAAAGCTCTTAAATCATGAGGAAATCCTAATTTAGGGGGCTTGAAATAATTATTTTTGTTATTATTATTGTTGTTGTATATTTAAAACTTAGAATCGGTGTTTAGGACTATGATTTTAAAAATTCATCTAGTTGTTTGCGAGAAGAACATGTGTTCCACATCTGGTTGTTTTTGAATTAATTCCTTAGCGTGGGACACGAGACTACTGTTCTATTTTTTTAGTTATATTGTGATTTGAATTTGAAATTATAGGATTGAAAAGAAGATAGTAATCACTAAATTATTTCTTTCAAAATGAAGACCACCACTCTATATGAGTTTAACACTAACGTCTCTCTAAACACAACATGACAAATTGTTTACTCACATGTTAAAGAGAGAAGAGGGTTGCACGATTTTGAGAGGAAGTGAGAGAAAAGGATTAAAACCTAGAACTGGGGGTTTTGATTTTCGATTGATTGTCATCAATTTGGGTAGAGTTTTTGGTCTCACTCAACAATCTTATTTTGGATTTTCATTTAAAAAAAAAAAAAAAAAAATTCTCAAATCTTGAAAGAATACTCATGTTGACGGTCTATAAATCCTACGCTTAAATGATCCGATTCGTATTTTGAAGAAGGGAGCATAGGCTACAAAGATATAAAAATAAATACACCATTTTTTGATTAAACAAATCATTCAAATAATTCTTGTACTTAAATAATTTTTATTTTCATTTAAGAACAAATACTCATTTAATTTTTTAAAATAATTATGTGTATAATTAAAAAATTATTAAACTAAACTGATATTTATGGTTCAAAAATTATAATTTAATTTTTTAATTTAGAATATTTATTATATTTTATCTTTTAATATAAATTTCCTTTTGGGGGCGTTTATTGCATATAAATCCCCAGACTTAAAATTATGAAATCTTTCGAGTACGTGCGCGCGCACGAGAGGACATTTAATTTTTTTTTTTTTTCCTTTATTTCCCTTTTTTTTTCAAAGAAAAGGGAATTGTAATGCTAACAATGAGAATACGGTTGGAGCCAGTGCCATTGTTACTGGTAGCTTACTGCTTCAGCCTATACAGCAAAGCAAAGTTAGGAATTCATACTACAACGATAATCTCAAACTTAATCTTGAAATTTTAAATCAACTTTCTTAGAAACAAATATAAAATGATTAAAATATATATAATAGATAATATTTAAAAAAAAAAAAAAAACCACACACACATAATCCAAATATATTTATAATACAAAAAAGTAATGATTTAACTTATTCTAATTCTCTTACACCACTTATTCTTATCCGAAATCATTTTTTTAATTAACCTCTTAATTATTATATTTTTACGAATACATTGTATCCAGATTTTTAACGATCTATCTCGTCGTTTTACTAAACCTCATATATTTAAGTTCTCTACTCTCCTAACTGATGTGTTCTCTTCATTTCTAATCTTATCTTTCCTAGTTTTACCACACATTTATCTTAATATTCTCATCTCATCTATAGTCATTTTCTATTCTTATTGTTGTTTAATAACCCAACATTCGGTGTCATACAGTAATGTAGATCTTACTGTCGTTCTATAAAACTTTTCTTTTAAATGTAGTGGTATCATGCGATCACAAATAACTCTAGATACCCTTCTCCATCTCATCCTACCGATTTAGATCCTATAGTTTACATCTATATCTATGTTACTGTCATTTTGGATAAAGGACGTGAAATATTTAAAATATTCACCCTTTGGCTCGTCATATCCTTCTAACTTAATCATTGTTTCATCATTCTGATGATTATCACTAAACGTGCATTTCATGTATTCCATTTTAGATCGACTAAATCTGAATCCACTGAATTTTAGTGTCTCCTTCCATAACTCTAATTTAATACTAATTCCCTTTAAAATTTCATCTATCAATAGTACATCATCTGTAAAGAACATACATCATTGTATTTCATTTTGGATATTTTTTGTGACTCTATCTAATACTATTGCAAACAGGATTTGATTTAAAATCGATCTCTGATGGAGTCCAATATTTATTAGGAAACTATCACTTACCCCCCGCAATTTTTTACATTGATGACAGGTCCATCATATATATTTTTTATGAGATTAATATATCTAATAGAAATCTCATTTTTCATCAATGCACACCGCAATATGTATTTTGAAATCTTATCATACGCTTTTTCTAAATCAATGAATAATATATATAAATTTTTCTTCTATACTCTAAATATTTTTATCAAATATTTTAATAAATGGATTGTTTCGATAGTAGAACTTCCGGGTGTAAGATCCATACTAAGGCATTAAACACTTCTTCATAAATCCAGTCAATCACTTTCATGTAGAGGGACCTCAACTTCAAAATAATAATAATAATAATAATAATAATAATAATAATAATAATAATAATATCTACTATATTTACAAAATAAATATAATTTGAAAATTCACATATTTAATTGATTTTTTTTAAAAAAAGTAAGTGGAAACTTAATAATATCCTTAATTTATTTAATAATTATATGAGAGATTATTATGTTTATCATGTAACCAGATCCAAGATCTTCTATTAATAAAAATGAAAAATATCTCTCGCATTCATTTACCCCCAGAAAGAAGGTAGAGATCAATATAATTGACAAAATTTGTTAGAAAATAAATTCAGACTAGGTATTTCTATGATCATAATGGAGGAACCTTTGAATGAACTCAAGGGATCAAGTATGATACCACAAATGTTTTTGATTTTTCATTAATCGGTATTCAGATTTTATTTGATTAATCTGATTTAAATACTATGAGATCCATTAAGGGACTGACTCTTCCAAATCTCATTTCTCCATTTCTGTGGCTTAAATCCAGGACTTGTGATTAAGAAATTACAGTATGCTATTACTACATTCCTACATTCGTTTGGTATGATACACAAATGAGACAACATAATGGTAACGACTTGTGTCTTTGATTGTGGCACTAGTTTGTGAATTGGACACATTTTGAGATTTTAAGTTTTAATATTTTAATAGTGTTAGAGTGACAAAGTTAGTAAAATTAAACATTTCAAAAATGGTAGAGCCTTAGGCTGACATCTAGAGGAGTTAAGGTAATTAAGTGAAATGTCCTTCCTCTACCCTTTTAACTAAACAAAATATATATGTATATAATCACAAAGGGTGACTTGATCTTTTCTAATTAATTAAGTCACACAATGAAAATTAAGGCCTCTCCCGTATCAAAGTCAGAGGCTTTCATCTTTAATCCTTAGTCACTTTGTTATTTATTTATTTTACGGCAAAAATATCAGAAAAACGAAAGATAACTTAAGGCTTAAGACTTCTTTCATTTGTTGTATTTTTCTAGACAATAGTAATTTAGTAATAATGTATCCTTTCCCATTAATTATTTTGGTACTTTGTCCACAGTGAATTTTGATATTCTGAAATAAGTTAATGCAACATATTCGTATTGTCAAGATTTTTTTTTTTATAATTAAAAAAGCTCGAACTCAAAATCTCTTAAGGGAAGAAAATGCTGTCAGTTGAATTATGACTGTATTATTTTTATTTTAAATATTTATTTCTCATTTGACATTTATTCACTCGGCCATTTTGAAATTTTTCTCAAGCTGTGATTGAAGACGACAGTTCAGATATGATCTCAACGATGGACATCAAAAAGTCAAAATACTTTGATTGATCATCCCTAAATATTTCCTTCCTAAACAATTATCTTCAGAAAATCTCTGAAGATATCTTAAGCTTAGCAATCTGAATTCAGTACTTCATCGAGAATGATCATGATTTTTCTAATTTTGAATGTTCAACATGGAAATATTATAATAATACTCTTCCAACTTGCCCCAACTGCACTAAAGAAGAGTGACTAATTTACAACTAGTTGTTGCTAAGACGTTAATCTTTGATGCAAACATTTTTTATGTTATACCTTTCATTTTTCTTTTCGTATTACCATACCAAAAGTATTAAAAAGGGGGAAAAATTAAATGCTTAGAATAGATTAATAGGAACATAATTTTGGATACCGTTGATTATATAAAAAAAGGGAAAAAATCAAAGAATAGGTTAAGGGCTTGCTTTCATGCAATAAAAGCTTTCCAAACTTATTAGTATAGATCTCTCTTCAATTAGAACTTGCATCATAGCTATGAGTTTGAAGGTAGTTGTCAAAAGGCAGAGTTATCCTATTACACCCTGACAGCAAGTGGAGTTTTGACATGGAGATTTAGTAGGATTTGCTAAAATTTTGATTGACCTTCATGATCTTATGACAATATAAGCAATGATGCAAGGAAAAGAAAAAGGAGAGGGAAAAAAAAAAGAAAGCTAATCCTGTTTCATGTTTTACTTTTGAAAATAGGCAATAAACCTTTAAGGGATTATCATTTAGAGTAGGATCGCGGTAAATTGACCCTCATCAAAAAAAAAAAAAAAAAAAAAGGAAAGATCCCACATCCAAAACTGAAGGAAAAGAAATGGGGAGAAACAAGTGAAACCCATTACATGTAAATTTCAAGACCTTTCAAGAGTTGATTGAAATAGAAATTATAAAAAAGCAATTATGAAACTTGACAATTATACATGTCATTCGTGACCAAAGCAAAATCATGAGAAATTGAGGATGCATGGGAACTCTTATACAATGTCCCCTTATTACTAAAATTAAAATTAAAAAAATTAAAAAAAAAAAAAAAAAAGAACTCAGGGTACATAGTGGATGTAATGAAATGTGCTCGAAATGTAAGACTTAAACCACATAAATAACTTTCTATTTTTCTAATAATTTGTAATCTCTATCGTAGTGCCAAAGGAAAGAAGACAATAAATAAACAAAAGGAGATCAAATCAAAGTTGGGTTCTTTTCCATATGTTTGATTTTATTATGTTTTTTCTTATAAGAACCAAGAAACCAAATTGCAATGCACAAACTGATCATATGCTGAAGAAGGAAAACACCAAATGAAGTCAAAAGAGCTCAAACTTCCAAGACTCTTGATGATCCAAAACCATTCTTGGATACTGAAAGAGAGAAGCATCAAAGCTTCCTAGATTGTCTGTTCTGTCACCATCACCACCATTAATTATCAAATCCAGATGGCTAAAGTCAACCCAAAATTCATTGTTGTTGCTGGTAGTAAATTCATTATTGTTGTTGTGGTAGTTGTAGTATTCATAAGGCCAATCATCAAAAGGTGGCAGCTCCAAGTGTTCAAGCATGTTGATGTTATTTGTTGAAGTCCCACTTGAAGAAGAAGAAGAAACTGATGTTGATGTTGAAGTGGTGGGTGTTGAAGTTGGAAGATGATCACAATTGACTAGAATTTCATGAGGCTCAATCAATGGAACTTCATCTGTGCAAAAGTTGTCAATTGGTAATTCCATTGAGTTGGTGGTGTTGAATGATAGTGGGGTTGTTGTCATGAGTATTTCATGATGATCATCCTGTGTTTGAGTAATTGTGGACTCAAATGATGTCTCACTTTCCTTGTTTGGCTCCACTTCAGCAATACTAGATGCTGAAGATGATTGTTCTTGCTTCGTGTCCTCACTTTGTGATATTTCTGGCTGTTGTTTTTGTTGTTGTTGTGGTTGATCGCATATGGTTGAGAGTGGTTTGTGCGTGAGAGGGTCAATACCCATCTTTTTCAGCTTCTTCTTGATGTGGGTATTCCAATGGTTCTTAATTTCGTTGTCTGTTCTTCCAGGCAAATGAGAAGCAATTTTTGACCATCTGCAACCACAAAGGGAAAGTATTTGACTCCTCTCAAACAAATAACTAGATTAAAAAAAAAGGGAAGGATGAAAGTGGAGAGGAATGATGCTATTTCATGACATGCTTTTGGCAAGACCGAGTGAAATGATAAAACTTTGCATTAAACATTTGTCTGAAAATGAAGCCATAAGAGTTCAAAGGAGCATTTATGGGCATAAAAAGCCTTTGCCCATAATGCAAAATTTGAAACTTGTCACGTAATGGTGTCCAAAAAGTTAAAGCATGCGTCATTTAGGATATTACCAAAAACAAAAACAAAGGAAAGAAAATGATTGGGTGGCTTTCTGGAACCCAAAAAAAAAAAAGGTTGACAGCCAATTGCCCACTTTCGAGAAGTGGTGCATATCAATAGTAGGGTCAGATGTTGCAAGAGAATCAAAAATCCATAATTCTTTCACAAAATGCCCATTTGATTCGTAAAAACACTTTTTGGTAAGAAGGTGACTGGGCAGCATTCTTTTGCCAATCATATAGAAGCCTCCCAAATTGTGGCAGAGAGAGAGGGGGGGGGACCTGTTGCCAAGTTGTCCATGGAGGTCAATAACCATTTGCTCTTCAAATTCAGACAAGAGACCCCTCTTCAAATCAGGCCTAAGATAATTAGTCCACCTTAGCCTGCAACTCTTTCCACACCTCAATAGTCCTGCATTAATAATAATTACACCAACCAATCCCATATTTAATTCTTATTTTATCAATTTTCTTCAAAAAAAAAAAAAAAAAAACAAAGAAAGAAAGAAAGGAAAGCGAAAGCAGAACAACATCATCAACTTTCAATTCTCGATGAGGTATAGAAAAATTGAGAAGTGTGGTGGTCGACCTGCAAGCTTAGGAACAGCTCTCCAACAGCATTGGCCATTGGTGAGGATGAAGTTGATGAGCTTCTTGTCTTCTTCGGCTGTCCATGGTCCTTTCTTCAATCCTACTTTGTCACAGCATGGTTGTCTGCCCATCCTTTTTCTTTCTTTCTCTCTCAAACAAACAACACACTCTTAAATGGACAAGGGGAAGAGTGTTTGTGTCTATATATGTGTATGTGTGTGTGTGAGAGAGAGAGAGAGAGAGCAAGCAAAGCAAGCGAGAGGGAGACTTATAAAGAGACTAACAAGCACCACATCCCACCAAACCACCTTGTCTTTGTGTTATATAAAATCAACCCTCTCTCTAGATAACACGGCTTTGTCAACATTCTCTCTCTCTCTCCTTTCTTTTCTCTGAAATATATTAAAAAAGATGAAATGGTATGCAGTCGAGGAAGTGACTCTGGCTGCACACGTGTTAGAGACAACGCGTCATACACGTGCGACGTCTTACTCAGAAAGCGCCACCTCATCAACTCTCCTTTCCTTGTATCTCAAGCGTTTGAGGGTCCACCTTATGGACCATTTTTCATCGATCCTCAATCACTTAGAACTTTGAAGAAGTAAATATTAGTTTATTACGAAAAGAGATTAATTTTCCAGAATTAAGTTTAGATTTTTGATTTTTGCCAATTTCGGTCATGAATTTAGTATGAACCCCTGGTGGGTGGGTAGTGTTTATGTATGAGAATTTGGGCAAGGGAGTGTAGATGTGAACTTGGGTGAATTTTTGGTTGTGGGGTTTTGGAGGAATTTGTGTTATGTATGAGTTTTTGAGTCTTATGCTTATGCAATACCCAAAACTAAATTTGAAGAATTTTGCAAGTTGGGCTTCCTCATTTGATTCCTTCCTAGTCGTACAAATTGGAATTTTTGTTTGCAGCCCTAGGAGTTAGTGAGAACTTAGGCTGCAAAAATTGACCTTTCGATGCCTTTCAAAATCCGAGTGCACTATTTGCTCAATTTGGCCTTATCCAATTAGTAACTTGATGAAATGATTTCCAAACAATTTATTACTTACAATATCACAAATAATTCATGAAAGAGACCCAATTACTGAAATATGTAACTGTGAAAACCACAATCACTAAAACAAACTTATTATTATATATAACAGTTCACAAAGTATACACATCGAGCAAATCAATTTAATGCGTTGACAAAAAATTTGTATGTCGCAATTTACTAAAAAATTGATATTAAACTTTATTCTAAAGATGGATATATTTTCTTTCACATTGATGTTGTGGAAAACATAGAAAAATCCGACTTCTAGATACATGGGCAACTTGCTATAAGCTTGAAAAGAAAACAGAAACCAAGAATTTTGGTATTAAGGAATAAGGCCAATTAAAGGTTTTGGTGGTGGTCTCTGAAATCTAGGTTGAAAACTAAAGTTTGGATTGTGTGAAAATGCTTAAATGATATGAGATGGGGATTTGATTTTTGGGTGAAATAGGCTTCATTTTATGTACGAAAAGTATAATAGACTGACTGGTTCCAGCTATATTTGTGACCTCATGGCCCCCTCACTTCAGAAAAATAAATAAGTAAATAAAAGAAAAAAAAAGGTGGTTTTGAACCATTGATGACTGTAATACCCAAATTCTAGATGTCATGTAAATAAAAGAAAAAAATAGGGATCACGTTGGGCTTCTTTCTTTGAGATTTACCTCTAGTAGAACTTTCTAAAAGAAAACCAATTGCAATACCTGTGACAAGTACGTATTATTAATATTTTTAAGAATGCCTATTCATCATAGGTATCATCACGTAGTGAAGAGGACACTGGATAGTCGATTTAATAAATAAAAATACTATCTTTTTTAATCAAATCTCGAGTTCGAATATTGAAAATGTAAAAAACTATATTGAGAGAACTCTCCTCATTACAAAAAAATACGATTTTAATGACGGATTTAATGACAAAAATTTTAGAAAAATTCATTACTAATTTCTTTAGTGATGAAAAATTTTCGTCACTAATAACGGTCGCAAAAATTTAGCAACGAAATATAAAAAATTCATCACAAAATTAGCGACAAATTATGATTTCATCGTTAAATTTAGCAACGAATATTGTCATCTGTGACTAAATTTAGTGACAAATTTTCAAATCTGTGACTAAATTTAATAATAAATTTTGAAATCTGTGACTAAATTTAACAACAAATAACATAATCCGTCATTAAATTTAATGACGAATAATATAATCCGTCACTAAATTTAACGACGCATTCTAAAATCCGTTACTAAATTTAGCGACGAATTTTAAAATTGATGACAAAAATTAGTCATGAACATCAAGATCCGTGACTAAATTTAACAATGAATATTAGAATCTGTAACTAAATTTAGTGACGAATTTTAGAATCTGTTATTAAATTTAACCATTCTTTTTTTTTCTTTTATTTTTGAAATTAGCATTTTATATTTTATTTCATTATTTTCCTTTTATTTTATTATTTTATTATTCTTTTTCTTTTTTATTTTATTTTGGAAACACCTAAACTCTATAAATGGATGGCCGTCTCTCAGTGGCTATCCGTTTCGCAATTACCAAAGAAGCCTCCGATGTAGTAATCCGATGCCGGAGTGAATCCGATACCGATGGTGATGGATCCGATGACCGATCAGCGAAATTCTTCCGATTAGCACTCAATTGAAACTTAGTCTGTTCATCTTCTTCTTCCATGATCGCTGTCAATTGCTGAATCTCAACCATTGTTTTTGCTTCAATCAAGTGCCGATGTTGACGCTACGTCTTCCCTGAAAAGAAAGCGAGCACGGCGATGTTTTAATTCACCAACAAGAAAGAGAGCACTATATCTTATACCTATGTTTCGCCTACATTTGCATCCACCTTCATCAACATTTGCCTTCCTTCGCACCATTTTATGACTCTTCTGCTTTGATTATTTTACTTCGTTCACCAATCGCCTCCTTCAATTCGCAAGTCATCGTCACCATGTTCGAACCTTCTACTACTTGTTCATCTTAGTCTCCACCTTCATTAGCCTTCGATTTGTGCATTCATCCTTCGATTTGTGCATTCGCCTTCAATTTGTGCATTCACCTTTGATTTGTTGATCACAGGAGAGTGAAAGCCTTCGATTTGAGAGAAGCGAGAGAGTGAAAATTTTGGATAGATTTTGAACTTTGAAGCGAAAATGAGGAGACATGGGTTTCGGATTTGTTCAATCACCTTCATGGACCGTTGGATCAATAAACTATCGATGGCTGGAAATGGTGAAAATGCAAAGTCACGAATTACGGATAGTGATGGATGATTGTTTGTCGCTAAATTAGTGATGATGAACTATTCATCGCTAACTTAGCGATGACAAACTTAGTGACGAATGAGATGATCCATTGTTAAATTTTGTGACGAATAACATAAACCATCACAAAATTTAGCAACAAAAATAGTTATTCACTACTAAATTAGCGATAAATACACAATTTGTCGTTAAATTTAATAACGGATTCTTACTTTCGTCGTTAAATTTAACAACGGATTCCTACTTTCGTCACTAAACTAGTAACGAATTGGTATTTTTGTCACTAAGTTAATGACGAAATTTGCAACAAAACACACTTTTTATTCACTCTTTGCGACGAATTTAATAATGAATTAACTATTTGCAATAAAGTAAATAACATAAAAGTAATTCTTGGAAATTTATAATAAATTTGCAATTTTTTTTAAGTTATGATTGATAATACTTAAAATAAATATAATTTTCTTTGTATAATCTCTAAAAGATTTGTTCGATACCCAATGTACTCTTGTATTTAACCAAAAGATAAAATATATGTTTATATAAGTAAAATTTTATTACTGTATATGATAATATTTTGTTAGAGATTGGTTAAATATTTTGTCAAAAATTATCAATTTGGTGTGAACTATAATGTTGACTATGTATTCAATTCGATTCCGTTACTCAAAAAGGGTAAAAAATAAAAAAAATAAAAAAATAAAAAAAACATTATTGAAAATATTTCATAATAAAGTGTAAAAAAATTTAACCACGAAATTAGCCACTAATGTCTAAGTACAGTTACAAATTAACAACGAATTTAATCATAAATATTTTTTTGTTACTAATTAGTGACGAATTTAACCACAAATCACGGAGCTTGATACTAAATTTTGCTAGAAATATTTTCATGGCTAATTAGCGGTGATTTTATCCATGGAATTTTTTGTGATTAATTAGTGAAGAATTTCGTCATGAATAAATTTTCATTGCTAAATTTAGTGACGAAACAGAGATTTGTCACTAAATTCAGCAATGAAGACCAATCACGAATTTGACAAAGAAAATATTTTCGTGGGTAATTAGTAACGAATTTAGTCACGAACAATTAATTCGTTGTTAATTTTGTCACGAGTTCGGTTTCATCGCAAATTTCTTTGCAAAAGAGTGACAAATGTCATATCCATCGCTAAATTTGTCATAAAATAAGAATGAATTTTTTTCATCGCTAAATTCATATTTTTTTGTAGTACCCTTAAATTGTTCTCTTCTAAATTAAATCTAACAAAACTCAAATTAAATTAATAAAAATATGATTTTGAATACCGATTCGTTATAAATAATAATAATAATAATGAAAAGGGCAAATTTTAAGAGCTTGTGATACCTAAAGTACAACCCTTACCTATGCCTTTATTATGTTCCATTAGTTAATAACCAGTTTTTTTGGATTAATTTGATTCCCCAACTTATTTAATTTGTGAAATTATAGGTTTGTTGATTTTAAGGCCTAGTTGGAGGTGATAGTACAACTCATCATTTTTTTTATTTTATTTCATTTTGTGATGATTAAAGGTTGTGACTGTCCGATATTTTGATAAAATTATGATATTTATTGTTATTTTAAGGAAGTATAATAATTGAACCGAACCCTATTTATAGTGATTGGAGGTTCTCACAGTAATTCCAAAGCATAGACCCATGTAATCATCATACACCGACAGGCTATAAAAGAGAAACTTGATCCTAGTCAAGGTAGGTTATATAGTTGGAATCTTTCAATATCATAATTTTTCCAGTGAACCTGTGTATTTTTTTATTAATATTATTTACATAAATATCTTGATTGAAATCGATAACAATCAACTCCCAAAGTCATTAATTTTGAGCCATACAAATTGCTTTTATATAAATATATATATATATATATGTTGTAATTTTTATCCAGTATTTAATAATGTGTTGATATAACTTAAACTTCATCCAGATTATAATAATGTAGAGGGCAAAATTTAATTAGCTAAGATGTCTTACCAGTCAAAACCATTTTATAGAACCCATAGAAACAGCCCGCAAAATCTTCGGAGAAAGTTGTTTTGATTGTCCTAATCATAGGGAAAACTTCACTAACTTAGATATCACTTTCACAAATTTCAAAAGTAAAAAGAACGAATTTAAATAAAAACAAAAAACAAGTTTTTTTTTCTTTTTATAAACTATTTGTGTCTAATAAGCAAATTTGGTCTGAGTAGATTAAGATTCGAATTTGAGATCTTTTTTTAAAAGATATCTTTGTTCAGTCAATGAATTAGGTATCTTTTTGAATGCAAATTCAACTCAAGTCATTTGAATTTTTTTTCCAAGTCTTTTAAGGTAATTTCTGAGTAATAAATACCACGCGGTTTCAAACAGTGTTTCTTTGATTTTCTTTGCATGGATTTTGGGCTCTCTCTCAAACCCCAAAGCCAAAATGGACCGGCAAAATGTCAATAGACTTCTCCTCCTCCAAGTCTTCTTGCAGACCCTTTTTCTCTCCCAAACAAAATGTGAAGAAAAATGAAATGACGCTTCCTATTATTATTCAAAGATAAAGTTTTGGACTCTTCTAGCTTTATAGATTTTTCCCTTTTTGAATTTTTGTATGTCACCATTTCATGTGCAATGGTTAAAGGACTTCAGTCTTTTCAAGTGCAATTCATGTGGTATGTATTTAGAAGTAAGCATTACCAATGTATTTCTTTCAAGTGTTGGGGAATAGTTCGATGAAAAAATAAAGAATAGTGTCCTTTCTCTTGCAAAAACGGAATCAAGAAAAGAGGTATTGGGAGGCCAAGTTTGAAGGAAGGGGACAATTAGTTGGTTTTAAGGACATAAGTGACTAAATAGTAAAATTGATAAGCAAATAGAATACAAAATTGGAATTTTTGAAAAAAGTGCCAAAAGTTTCAAAATTAAATAAGATTTGTATTTATTTTCTCATAATTTTGCCTCAAAATGCTACTCAATTTGTTCAAAATGGAATAACCTTGCTTTTTTTTATTTTTTTACATAAGATTTGAATACTTAATCACGGGATTGAACGAGGGATTGTGACAACATTAGATCGACTAATCTTGCTTTGCCCAATTGAAGAGCAAGCTCAATGGAGAGGAAGACCCAACCCAAGTCCAATGGAAAGCCAGGCCCAGGAGGCCTAATGCCCAAGGGCAAGGGAGAATTTTTTTTTTTTTTCTTTTTGTATAACCAACAGGTTTTTAAAACTATTTTCTAACTAATCAGATTCAAGTATTATCGAGTCAAATTTAGAAAAAAACTCTCATAATATAATTTTTTTCATTCTCAAATTTTAAACCCGGGAATTGATTATGGGATCTAAAACTCTTATCCACTGATCGATTATCTGTTGGTCAAGTGCAAAGGAGATGATCTAAATGCAAAAAGGTTGAGAACAATCGAAGCAATTGATAAATTTTCTGACATATTGTATCAATAACGTAGGTATTTCGTCTGAGTTTTCGAGCTGGAATAAACAATAAAATGAAGAGGGTGGATGATATATGAAAGAGAAAAGGAAAAAGGAACGGATGCAAGACGGAGAGAGAAAAGAGTAAACGAAAAATTTGACTCACGGGAGACAGGTGTCTGGTGTGCGTTATCCCTTCCCTCCTTTATTAGTCTTCTAAAACGAATGTGTCTTTTCATCCCAACAAAAAAGGGATCAAAAGAAGCAACAGCCTTTTCACTGGTAACCTCTTATCATTAAATCTATCAATGTAATCATACCTACAAGCGATCCTTACTTTTCTTCTCTCACGAGAGACGGGTCCAAATATGGTTCACTTTAAACCCATGGGTCCAAATATACACGGTTTGCTTCTTTTAGCACGAGGGAGATGTATCAAAATGACAAACAACTTTAAACTCATACCACTACACTACAGGAGACGCCAACATATGTGGACCATTTACATGCAGTTTTTGGCCTTTTGCACATCCCTCATGCTAAAAGTCCGGTACAAAAAGGTATATGTAAAAAGAAGTAAAGAAAGATCAATTTTCATTTTGATCCACCTCATGCTCATTGAGCAATTCATCCATCCAAATCCTCCTCATCAAACCGTTGGTCCCACTCGTCGAGCAATTCATCCCGATCATCCAAATTACCATCCAAATCCTCCTCATCAGACCACTGGTCCCACAAGTCCTGATCATCCAAATTACCATCCAAACCCTCCTCATCAGACCATTCGTCCCACACGTCGTATTCGAATCCTACCGTATTGGGTGGAAATGGGGTGTCAGCATTTGTGAAGTCTCGCAGATGCACAACTCCGATGTCACTCAATGCAGCAGCAATGCGGTACCCATTGACGGCCATTCCTGAAAAACCGCCAGGGGTTACAGTTCTACATTTCATTATATTAGTTAATCTACCGGTCTCTGTGTCACAGACATGAATGTATGGATCCTCTGGCCCAGCAACAACTATACGGTACAAGTCCATATGTAAGAATTGTGCTGGCCCGTTGATGCTATTTATGACTGCAACAGATTTAATTTGTGCTCCCTGCTGCTGCTGCTGCATTCGCCTTATATCCCACAGCAATGCTCTGCATTGCCATTTCACATTGAATTTCTTAGTATTATATAGTTGACGTGAAATGTCAATTTAACTTCACCATTTTTTTTATTGGAAATAATCTTATCCCTTGTTTTTCTCTACTAAAAAATTCTTTAAAATTCTCTTTGTATGGTAAGTATGACAAAATGGAAGACTTCTAAGTTCGATAGCAATGTCTATAGACATAAAACAAACAATATAAAACTCCATGAGACATTTAGAGGGCTGTAAATCAGGATTGTGAAGATGCAACTTACTTGTTTGTTCCACCAATGCAAACTAAAGACTTAGAGAGCAAGGCCTGAAAAGAGTACACGTTTGGTTCCCCTGTTTCACCCGTGAAAGCCCTTTGCATGGATCTTGAATCTATTGCCATAAAAGAAGAACCAGCCACGGTACAAATCAATGATTCGTCACACTTGAGTCCTACAGGTTCAGCTGGGAGCGTCCTCAATCCCACACAGGATGAATAGCCAGTAATAGCCGCGTCCCAAAGCCTCATCTAAATAATAACAGAGGACATAAGTTGACAGTCAGTACAGCTCCATAACCATAGATGCTTCAAGAACAAATATCCCATTTGAATCAGCTATCCATGTATAAATTTCACAAACACAAGGTGAAAGTGTATAAATTTTCAGTGCAAGATATCTTTCTCCAAATGTAAGATATTTAGGATGTCAGAAAATAAGCCTATATATAGTTTATTTCTAGGGTGCATAAGCAGGTTTTAGAACCAGTTGATATGCAAATCTAAGAAAATAATTACTGAGCATGACATTCACGAAAAATCAATTGGTTCTTCGAAAGAGAGAAGTTTTTTGACAGTACTCCAACAAGGTTTTAACATACCAAGATAAATCTGAGCAAAATTAAAAAATTTTTAATGAAGGATGATTCCAAATACCTCAAAAGCTCCCGAAACACTAACCAAGAAAGATTTGTTCCTGAACAATAAAATAAAAGGGGAATTATCAGTCTGAAAGTCTCTGAAGCGTGCACGTGCATTAGCATCATATGCAGCAAATTTGGCAGGTTATGCCAAATCTCATTAAAGCATAAAAGTCTGAAGAGATCTTAACCTCTTAAATGTATAGACATTTTGCTCAAATAAACAATTTTATCAACAGAACACCCCTAGAAATTGAATGACAGGATTTTTTAAGCTAACACAAGAGAACAAAATAACAGATTTCCAAAGAGAAAAAAGTCAGCATAACAAATGAGGATCAAGTGGACAAAGTGCATCAGTTGCTAAAGTCTGTTATGAATGAACATCGCTACAGATCTAGCAAGCAAGTCCCAGTCGAGATGAGCTTTACAATACATACCCAAGAGTTGATATAAGTTTCACAGCTCCCCAATGACCCCAAAATGTGGACTTCAAAGGAACTAGGTTGGAATTTTGTAAGGAGTTCAACGACCAAAGGTGAATATTTCCATCCGCTCCTCCACTTGCAAGTAATCTTCCATCACTATCACCTAGCAATCTATCAGACAGTGCTGAAACAGGAGACTGGCCAAAAAAACAACCTATGGGAAGGCCCTGCCATCAAAGGAAGAAACCTATGAGTAGCAGGGACTAGATTCTGATGTAGGAAGCATGCCTTTGAAACATAGTTATTAAACCCGGACCGACGTGCCGATCGGACCGGATTGACCCGCAACCCTTACATTTTACAGGACGGTTCATAAATTGGACCATTTATGTACTTGACCCGTACAACCGCGGGTCAACCCTTAACCCGTGTCACCTGTGGACTTTTACAACCCATGTGTCATGTTCAAAAAATTCAAAAAAAAAAAAAATCATCTTCCAATGGTACCATCCCAGAGTTACAAAAAATTGAGATTCAAACCAAAATTGAGAAAAATCACTATTCGAAATAGTTTTTGAAATGATTAAAATATTTAGGAACTTAAAAATAACAAGATTTATAAATTAATTTAAAGAGGGAAATACCTTGCTGCTGATTTTAATGGCAGACGATCATGGATGGAGATTTTTTCGACAATGAAACTTGAAATTGTTGTTTTATATGGGTTCATAGAGGAGCAAAGATGAATTTTGAGGGTTTGAACTTAGAAAAAGATTGAGTTTTGGGGGGTGATTTTAGAGAGGGGGTTCTGTGGGTTGCAGAGAAAGGAGGCAGAGAGAGGGAAAGTGAGAGAGAAAGGAGGAAGAGAGAGTTTCGTAGAGGGTGCGATGCACGTGCTGAGAAGTGAGGAAGAGAGAGTGAAAGTGAGAATGAGATAAAAAGAGGGGAGTGAGAGAGGTAAAAACGAGAAAACGAACGGGGAGAGAGAGAGGGTAAGAGTTGAAAGTCAAAACTGGGGCCATGTGCATTCCATTTCAATTAAAAAATATATTTAAAGAATATAATTATATTTAAATAAACCTATTTCACCAAATATCAACTTGTAATATAATTATATTTAAAAAATATAATTATATATTTTTATATTTTAAAATAATAAAAAAAATAAACAGTTGAACCAATGATCTAACGGTTCAACTAGTTAAACCATAAATTTTAAGACACAAGGGTCAATACACGGATCAAGTTTAATAACTATGCTTTGAAACCAATTAAATTTATGTAAAAACAAAAACAAACCCACATGGTCAGCAAATGCTTCAGTCATCTTGAAAAAGCAGTGGCCTTTAAGGGATTTGGGTCCTTTTGGCAAAATATTTTCAGAAAAATAATCGCATAGGTTACCTTTTTCCACATCCGAATGGTGCGGTCAGCACTTGAGGTTATCAAGATATTATCTTTTGTAATGGTCTCTCCTGGAAATATTTCCTTATGGGGAAACAATCTGCAGGAAAAAAAAAAAAAAAAAAAAAAAAAGGAAGAAGAAGATAAATTCACAATTGCATTAAACAAAGAATAGAGATAATAAATCAGCAGTAAGAAAAGCACCTTTGAGAAAATATATCAACATATGCTCAAACAGGGTAAACACTACCTAGTGGAGAAGCAAAAGAAAGCAAAAAGAAATAATAATAATTATAAAGATAAATAAAACTAAAAAATAAAAAATTTAACAATTGCGAAGATTCCCAAATATAAACAGCCAGTAATGGATATACCATTGTGTGAAACAGAAAGTCCATTGGCAAACAGTTGGCTCACAGAACAAAAGCTCCACTTATTCAGCACCATTTTTTATGCTAAATTCCCATTTTTGGTTTAAAATTCATTTCAGCATAAGATGAAAAAATAATAATGATCAAATCATGAGCTTTCAACCTCCAAATAAACTTTGCAACTGAAGAATCCACAAACTTAATAATAAAATGCTAGGAAAAAATAAATACCTCATACAAGTAATGTCTGCACGGTGATCATTCTGAGTGACAGGAATGTTATCTTCTGACCCATAAGGATCCTCAAGTATATGTAGCGAGCTTCCCTAGTTATCCAAAGACAATGGAGTGCAATCAGTATAAAGACCATGCATTTTCTAGCCAAAGGTAACAGCATTCCATTTCGAGATTAACCCTGAAACTTGTAAACCAAAGGCAAATGACAAATTGGATATGAATCCAAATAGAAAAGTGATTTGAAAAGAAAAAGAAATACAGCAATTATCGCCTGTAAAATAGGGGCCAATGGAGGCTTCCTAATTGGACCTGGAGAAGTACCATATAAGTTTTGTGCCTTTTATTCATGCCCATCAAAATTTCAAAAGCCTCCCCCACAAAAAAAGGGACACTTACGTGTGCTGGATCTGTGCCTAATTGTCACAGTTCGATAATGATCTTTAAACACAAACTTGGATTCACAAAAAAAAAAAAAGGTTTCTACGGATTGTGAAAATATAATATTGGTAACTCAGAAACCAGAACACGGTTTTACTGAAATTCACAATTAATTTTAGGGACATTCAAATTCATAACTCAGATAGAGAGACCCAAACACAAGCATACACCCTTTTTAATGACCCACTAATATAAAAGAAAAGAAAAGAAAAGAAAAATCATAAGCGACAACAAAATAATTACAACAACATGGATAAAAATCGAAAGAAAAAAGGGAGAAGAAGCTCTAAATTATACCACGGAGGTAATGACAACATTCTTGCCTAGCAATATATGATTGATGGGTTTTTCATTATAAAATGAAAAGGTGATGCTAGAGCCAGAGTACTTCATTTGAATTCACAAAAGAAAAAAAAAGGTTTCTAGTGATTGTTTGTGAGTATATAACAACATTGGTAACTTAGAAACCAGAACATGGTTTTACTCAAATTCACAATTAATTTTAGGGGCAATCCAATTCATACCTCAAACAGAGACAGACACACACACAAGCACACAACTTTTTTAATGACCCACAAGTATAAAAGAAAAGAAAAAAAATCATAAGAGACATCAAATGATTACAACGTGGAAAAAAAATCAAGGGAAAAGGGGAGAAGAAGCTCAAAGTTATACCACAGAGGTAATGACAGCATTCTTGTCTAGCAATATATGATTGATGGGTTGTTCACCATAAAAGGAAAAGGCGACGCTAGAGCCAGAATACTTCATTTGGAGCAAAGAAATGCATCTTTCTGCACAAGCTTCTCTCCACCCTAATCTTTCTGAGCATTCAACATTTGGAAAACGTTGTCTGTTACAATTCAAAAAACCACAATGAACACAAAAGCAACAATAGTCTTTTGAAATTATTAAAAAAAAAACACACACACACACACACACACAAAAAAACAAACAAACAAACAAACAAACAGTGTGGTTACTTGAAGAGTGATCTCCAAATCGGCTCAGAATAAGCAGCTTCTTTGAAGGATTTGGAGGTCATAGACATTCTGGAGACATCGGGGAGCTCCAGAAAGCTGGCACAGTGTATTAGTGTATCAGCGTCCAGATCCATTATTGTTGTTGGATGAGGTTGAGACGTCTTCAACAGTGAAGTTCTCTTTGCCATTCCTGCAAAATCTGGGGATGACTAGAAAAGGGAAAATTATGATTTTCAATAGACCAAATGGAGAGAATGATAACAAAACAGAGAGAGTGTGAAAATGGACCGAAAAAGTGTCCCATTCAAGTTTTGTGACCCAAAAAATGCATTCTGTTGTACACTCACATACAGGAATGGGTGAATGCACCCAATGGATACTAGCAGAGCTGAACAACAAAGTTTCTTTGCCTATAGTAAGAGAATACCTGTCTAAACTTTTGGTTTGCAACTAGCTAGGGACTGCAGAGTATGGAAATGGTATCGAAAGCTTTGAGGTCCATGCACAAGGCTTAAGCCCTGGCCGCCATTTATAGATTTGAAATGTCTTGTGTTGATTATGAGTGGATTGTCTAATTACATTTAGAAAATATATATATAGCAGATTTGATCGGTAAGATTTGGTATAATTTACAATTCCCAAGAATGGATAAAAATTCAAAGAATTTACATAAATATTTTCTTCATTTTATAACGGACAATAATTCAGATGTCCAAATTCATTTCATATTCTGTGAGATGACAGTAGATTATAAATTGTGATAAGGCTGGTGCTTTAAATATTATTAAAAAAAAAAAAAAAAAATTGAAACAGAATAAAAGTATAAATGTCATTAATTACTTTCAGATTTTCTTTGATTTTACATAGATTACTAGTAAGCTATAGAGGATATCATTAATTGTGACAACATCAGATGAAATTTTGTGCGAATGTGTAAGAGGTCTTGCTATTGTTCATAGGAATTGATAAAAATTGGTGGAAATATAATTTTGAACATTTTTAACCACTACCATATCAAGACTTTCGTTAGTAAAAATGGCATAATTTGAAGAGAACTTGTATTAATGTATCATTTTTATCAATTTCCACCAAACACAAAATTAAATTTCACCCGATCACTGTTACAAAGCATTCTTTCCTCATGTCAAATCTCATCAAAACATTCTCTTTCAGCATAAATCTGGAAGTGGAATGATTTGGTAAGTTTTTGAACCTATATTATTTTGGAAAGTTTAATACCTAAAAAGCACCATTATCACATGATTTGTACCATTAAGAAACGCCATTATCACATTATTTGTACCATCTGCTATTCCTTGTATATTTTAGATGTAAATAACCACATTCATCTTATAGAATAAATAGGGTCATTGGCAACTCAGACAAGGTGGCATCATTTTCCAATTTTTTTTCTCCCTTTATTGGATTTTCTTTTTATAGCATGGTTAGCTTGCCCATTGCCTACTTATTCATACTTTTATTTGCAACATCCTCTCGCCAAGGATAGCAATAGACATGCTTAGAATGGGATGACAATTCACAAGATGCTTTTATTTTTATTTTTTATTTTATTTATTTATTTTGCAAACTGAACCCTATAGACTAAGATCGTTCATACAATCCTTCCAAAATAGGATTTTTAGAAGTAGCAAGAAGTCTCATGACTACTTTGAGACAATTGATATCAATTTGTAAGAATATAAATATCTCACAGTTGTCGACTTATCAAGACTCTTCTTCATTACAATAGTGTAATTTGGCATAAACTATTAACAATTTATTTCAACAGTATAGTGGGTATTCTTTAGCAACTCTCAATAGAACTGCAGAATATCGATTCTCACTTGTTGGCTTCTTTTCTGATCATAACATTCCCACCGACACAAATGCACCATCTGATATACATTCCCCCTTTTATATGTGCTATATAATGAAACTATTTCTTTGATAGACTTGATTGGGTGGTTGCTAACAAAAATGACATGGAATCCATTTTCCAATTCATCGCCCTTATTTGGCTCATTTCTACTTTGTGACAGGGTTAGCTTGATCAATTGCCTAGTCATCGGCACATTTATTTACAAAGTTTCTCAATAGTGCTCATCAAATGGGAAATATATTGATTCTCCCTCTCTCCAAAATCTCATCTGAAAAAAAATTCTCTTTTCTCACCATATCTAATCACAATGTTAAGTTCTCTTTCTTAGAAAATCTAATTACGACATTGTGACCAAAATTTCACCAAGCAAAAGTATTGTTTTGATCTAGTTTTCTTAATTCATGTGGTGGATATCTATGATCCTATTCCTTCCATAAACTTAACAAGGTTGATTGCAACTGAGATAAGACAACATCATTTTTTTCTATTCTCTTTTACTATTGGCTCTATTTCTGTCAAACACCCATGTTGTCTACTGATTTTGCTTCTATTTAGCAGATATCAATAATTTTATTCCTTTTATAAATGTAAACAAGGTGATTGGCAAAACAAACGACGTCGTTTACTATATTCACTTCCTTACTTGCTCTATTTCCACCAAAGACACCAACATTTGATAGAATTTTCTCATTTTTATACAGTAGATGTCATTTTTAATGTTCTGTAACTGCTATAATTAGAAAAGATTTACAATAGACTTAAGATGTTTTAAGCAGAGCAAGAGTAACATGCTAAAACTAGTCAAGGGGCCTGCAGCATAGAGCGCAATATAGAGTTCCGAATTTATTATGACAATGATTTTTTTTTTCCAAGACTTGTTTTTTGTCTTATATTTATTACCAACCCAAACCAATTATTTGTACGTCCAAGGTGTATGCTTGCTACCTATATTGGGTCATTTCGCATTATTTGTGAATGAGAAACAAATAAATAACAGATATAACTAATAAATGACATTTTTCATTTAAATACCATGAAAAAAAGATATAACATGCATGAATTTTAATCAAATAAATATCTAACCCACAACAGTAATTCTCCTTTTTTAAGGGGAAATTATATGCTATTTAGTGAAAAAATTAGATTGTTGAGCTTGCTTTCCTCTTAAAATATCTCAATAGCAATTTTGTCAACATATTATTTCAAAAATTATTCAAACCACCCATTTATCTCCTCCTTCTCTCTCTCACCTCTTTAAATTTTTAAATGACGATTTCATTATAGTATTATTTTGATAAATATTTTTCAAATCTCATACTTTACTCTTTTCTTGAACTTCGAACTTATTTTTTAGGTAAAATTATTTAAAAAATTATTTAAAAAATATTATCTGAAGAATAAAATGTTATATTTGCTAAATAAGTTCATTAACTTTCTTTATAAGGAAAAGATTTTGAAGCATGTTATCTATTATTTTTCAGTATTTTTTAAAAAATAACTTTTAAGATTTTAAAAGATTATGTTAAAAAATCACTATTTTATTTTTATAAATTAATTTTTAAAATGTTTTTTTAATAAATATCAGTACTAAAAATATTAAATTGAAATCTGAGAACTCAATATATGATACAATGTAATAGGTTTAATATTTAATATTAAAATGTATAATTTATTTTCTTTAGGAATCGAATACAGATATTTTTAATTTCTTTTGGAACAATTAGGTTGTTTTTATTTTTTCCTTTATGTTTGCATTTGTAATTTTTTTGTGTACCAGGAAAAAGATAAAAAGGAGTCAATGCACTTAAGGTAGTTACCACAATATTTTTTTAGGAGTTCACAACAAAGTTAATATGACAAAAAATAGGTTTAAAGTATACAAATTATATAAAATATATATATATATTTGGTAGTAGTGATATATATTACAAAACAAATAATATAGATGTAATTTTCATTGAAAAGTTTCAAACTCAAGAAAAGAGTAAGATATAAATGAAAAGAAAATTAAAAAGATATCATTTGAAACCAAAGAATTTGAGAAAAAAATATAAAAACATAACATGTATTGAAATGTAAAATTTTATAAAAGAAAAATTACGAATTACTCCCTACTATCATTACATCATAATAATTTAACTTGATAAAATACAAAAATGCCAAAGAAATTCACGTTATTGATATTACATGAAAATTTTTGTGATTGATTGTGAGGCACACTCGAAATTCCAAAAATAAGTTGTATAAAGTATTCAATGGTGACTTATATTTTCAGGTTTTAACACCGTAAGATTTAATTTATATGAAACAACTTACAGCTGTTGTCAAATAGCATTGTGCCAATTAGGGGTGGCAATCGGGCTTTTTGAGTCGGGCTTTACGAAGCCCGAGCTCGGCTCAATTAAATTTTGATAGGTCCAAGCCCGAGCCCGGCTCGAGAAAGCTCGAAAAATCGAGACTCAAGACCGACCCGAAAAATTAGAAGGGCCTCAAGCCCATTTCAGGCTAGACTCGACCCTATTTTTATTATTATTTTTTGATTATATAATTTCATTTTTTATATCTTTAACTCATTTTATAGCACAATAAATACAAAATAAAAATACATAAATCTTCCAAACTAAAATACAAAACAAATACCACCATATCAAATTAAAAATTTCACAATATTATGAAAATTAACAATAACAATATTATGAAAAATTAAAAAATTACATTAAGAGTAATATATTAAAATCATTAAAATCACCATCTAAATACCACAATATTTGATTTTTAATTTAAAAAATAAAAAATAGGTAGGCCGAGCCTATTGGTGTTCAGGCTCGGCCCGTAATTAAAACAGGGCTAAAAAGGGGACCAAGCTCGGCCCAAACCCGAAATGAGCCAAGCTCGGCCCTTTAAAATGGGCCGAGCTCAGGCCGACGCCGACCCGACCCAATTGCTAGTCCAAGTGCTAATTAAGAATATTGTCATAATTATTTTGGGAGGTTTTAGTGCTTATTGTTTTATTTTTTATTTTTGATTGATTTGCATTTTTCACTTGTTTGATTATAAGGTATTTGGAGAAGTACAACTATATTGTCTTTGTTTTTTGCCTATTTTAAATTAGTTATTTTTGTAATTATCAAAAATTTTCAAAATCAAGAAAAGATCATAGTATGGGTGAAGAGAGGGAGAATTAAAATAAATAGATAAATAAATAAATATAACATTTGAAACAAAAGAATTAGAACAAAGAGATACATTTAGCTATGTGTTATGTACTGAAATGTAAAATAAAAAAAATAATAATCAAGAACCACACTCAATTGTCATCATATTGAATATTAAGCATAATGAGTAAATAAATAACAAAAGCCAATGCAATTCACAATATTAATATTGCATGAAAATCTTTGTGGTTCAGGCATTTTATAATTGTCAGGCATAGTCGATATTTCAAAAATGATTTGTATAAAATATTCTCCAATGATTTTTATGTTTTTCAAGTTCTTCAATTTATACATAACAAGTTAGTATGTTTCAATTCCCTCGTGCAAGTTAGTATGTTTTCATTCCCTTGTGTTAATTGTAAATATTGTCATAACTATTTTAAAAGATTTTAATGTTTATTATTGATTTACTTTTTATTTTTGCTCAATTTATGTTTTTCATTAAGAAGAAATACAACAATAGTTGACAGGATTATCTTTGCTTTTGTCTTTTTAAATGAATTATTTTCCAAATATCATTCAATATTTAAAAAAAAAATAGAATATAGTAATTACGGACAAAACATATGCACACAACAAAACATTTAAAATTTTTCCCAAAATTTACAAAATTTCTAGGAAAATTTTAAAGGGTGTTAAATACTTTGTCAAATATCCATAAAATAATAGAAAATATCTCACAAGAAAATATAAAATATTACAAAAGTTTTGTAAAATTTCATTAAAAGATTTGGTTTATAAATATATATATATATATAAAGATACACGCACACGAATATATATATATATATATATATAGTGAGCAGAGCAAATAACATTTAATTCCCTATAGAATGATTCTAAGGCCCTTAGAATAGATTATTCTCCATTTTCATATATAGTATAGATTTGTTTCGCTTACAACCCTAAGAGAAATCGATAGAAATTAATAAGAGTATAAATCTTCTCCTACTTAACTACATTAAATGCTCAAGGAAAACCTAAGAAAGAGAAAGATCCGAGAACGTACCTTGAATGAATTGTATCATCGTCGTCAATTAAAAGGTAATTGATGCTGGCAATGAGCAATGTCCCTGTTTATCGTTCGCCAAACCAACGTTCTCTGTACACTGTACAATTAGATCTTCAAATTTTTTTACCCTAATTTTGGTAAGCTAATTGAAGAAGAATCAGAGGAGAGAGTGAGATAATTGTAATTTTCTTTTCTTTTTACAAACCTGAAAACGGGATGCAAGATTTTATCGGAAATTTGCAGCTCATAGACGCTTCCAGAGCGGTTGTCGCCGTCTTCTGCGTCAATAGTGACGATTTCTCTGCCATAATCGAAGAAATTCGATGAATGTGATTTCTGAAAACCCTAGAAATTTCGCGGAGGAGAAGGGTTTTTCATTGGGTGCGATAGAGAAAAGGGTTTTTCCTTTTTTTTTTCTTTAAGTATTTTCTATGCACCGTTTCGAGGAGACCAGGAAACGCTGCTTTCAAGATTGTGACGATGCGGTTTTGATTGTTAGTTTTGCTTCATTTCCTTAATAGGAAGACCCACCAACTAGGGTAACATTAATCTTACTTTGATAGAAATTGTACTCTTCTCTCAAATTTTAAAGGAGAGAAAAATTATGTTTTAAATATATTTTGGGTGATTTATACTTTTCTCCTCTATGATTTGATCGAAATTCAGATACTATCTTTATGATGGAAAAACATTCATTTTATCCCGTTTTTAAAAAGCGAAAAGTGACGAAAATGGTTATAATTAATAGAGAATGAGAAGCATGCACAAAAAATGCTAAATTGATCTAAAAAATTAATTTTTTTTCTCAAAATTACTCCAAACTACTCATATTTTCTCATCTCTTTTCTCTTTCCTTCTCTCTCCTCTGTCGGGGTTCAACCATGGCTGTTATTGAAATCAAGCTCCAACAATAACAAACAAAACCCCCCCCCCCCCCCCCCCCCCCCCCCCCCCCCCCCAAAAAACAAACAAAACTCCATTTTGCTCCCCTCTCTCTCTCTCCTCTCCACTCCTCTTCTCTCCATCACAACACATTAGTTTTTTCCTAAACACCCGATCTCTCTCTTACAAGGTCTCCATCGTAACACATCGATTTGCTCCCACTCCTCCACCTCCAATTATCAATCTCCATCATTCATTATCAGAAGATCTCTATGGCCCCCAATCATATGGTTACAGAACTATCACCACTCTTAGTCTCTTGATCAACGAGATTAACGAATCAGACGGCTCAAAATCTTCCTCTACTAAATACTCAATTCTTTTAGAGTGGGTAGACAGACCTTGCAAGAACTCTAGCATGATTGAAACAAAAGAGAACATAGCGCAAGTGGTTCCTAGTGCAACTGATTGAAACGGAAAGGTGATTTAAACTCAATCTACACACTGGTGGTGGCAGAGAATGGTAGTAGTCGACAGGAGTTAGAGGCAGACACAGTGGTTTTGGCGCTTTGGCTATAGAGTGGGAGATTTAAGATTGCTGACAAATAAGATTTTGATAATGATCAAATTAAAGAAAAATTAAGTAGGTAAATACATTATGGAGTTATTGAAAAATGATCTGAAAATTAAGTATAATCTACGAATAGCCAACCAAAGATGTCCAAACGGCTGACCATATGAACTATAGTGGTCGACCATATGCTTGTACAGTCAATCGCAAAGCTCATGCGGTTGGCCGCATGAGCAGCGTGGCCAACCGTGCACAGCACGGTCAACCATGTGCACTACACGATCGACTGCATGCGCACATATGCATGGGCGGTTAGTCGTGCTTGCATCACGGTAGACTGCGTGCACACATGCACACAACCGATCAGCAGTGCGATCAACTGCACACATGCGTAGTGTGCAGGAGCGGCCAACTACAAGCGCTCAAGCGGCCAACCGCATACGTTTAAGGCGCATGAGCGATAGACCGTAAGCACCTTGAACACTCAAGTGGTCAATTGCTTAGCATAAACGGCCAATCACAAATGCCTTAGCGCATACAAACAATCAACTGCTAAGCATGAACAACCAACCTAATATGCTTAGATAGCCGACCACAAATCTAAACGGCCAACTTGCTCTGCTTGTTCAATCAACTGATAATTCAAATGTTAAACTGCTAAATCACATAAGAAACAATATCCTCATCTGGTTGATCGAACCAAATATATGGCTGACTGATAACTATTCATATTCCAAAATCCAATCAATCTCGGTTAATCATTTATTTAGAGATAGTTTAAGAAAATAACATGGATATCAAAAATATTTACTGACTATTTTAAAACCGATGGCATAGACTAACCAAATTCTTTATTTTTGAATTCAAAGTCATCATGCTATGTTGTTTTGAAAATCTCTTTCGTTTGTCAAGCTAACCTTCCTGTTGCAACAAAAAAAAAGTTTCAAATCTTCGTAAGACAAGATTTGCTTTACGAAAAGAAACAAAGAGCTGTTTTATGGATGATAACAAAAAAAACATTAATTAAGAAGCAACCGAAAACATTAATCAAGAAAGGTAAAGAGTATTTAATTCCAAACGTTCAAATTGACCTACCACTTAACGACATTCTTTAAGAGAGCTTTAAATGCTGGAGTAACGAAAAATAGAGTAAGGAAGAAGTTAAGAAAAGGAACTACTATTGCAAGCAAAACACGATCCCATAATACACTCTTATTTTGCCACTCAAGAACACACATCATTAAACTCACTCTATATTCTCTCTGTGTGTTTTCATTTACTATACATTAATTATTCTCATATGGGGAATAGTCTTCGTAATATTCTTTGTACTCAACGTCGTTACATTCGAGAATTAGCCTCACACTATAATACTCCTGTATTTTAATAGAAGTCTGTAGATCGTGTGAATTCAGGATCTGGGTTTTGAGAGACAAAGTATTTCAAAGAAAAGTACTTAAAAGATTTCACTTGTTCCTTTTAAACAAGTGGGTTATAAAGGTTTTACTTGCACACGATACACAAGTGGGTTGCACTATTCGGAGTAATAGTGAAAATCTTGGAGGGTTGTTTGAGAGTACACGCACACCGAATTAGTAGAACCACTATAAAAATCTCTATGTCTGATATCCTCTTTACTTTCATTTTGTTTAATCTTGTTTCTTCAGTTTTAATCTTTAGTTTTATTTAGTCAAAAATCACATAAATCAAAAAATAACTATTCACCCCTCTAGTTGTTTTACAATTGATATGAGAGCAAGTGTTTAGTATAGCTTTAGGTTTCATGACCTTAAACGAAAGATCTTCCTTCCGATCTTAAAAATACAAATGGCAACAGAAAGAGCCAATTCCTAACTTGAAGCATCTTCATCAAATAGTGAGCCCGTAATTCTTTCAATAACCAAAAAGAAAAACAAAAAAAAAGAGCAAAAAACGTGATCTCCAAAGAAGAAAAGGTGTTGAAAACAAAATAGGAGTGCACGCCCAAAAAGGATGCCCGAAAGCTATGCAAGCCATAAAAGGAAATGAACAACAATTGGGCATTGAACATGAAAATGAGTTAAGTTGCTCTAATAATTCATCCTACTCAGATGATAATGATTCTAATGATGATTGCACAAATGAAATCTTAGCTGAAGAAACCTTACTATTGGCACTTAACGAAATTTATAAACTAAATGAAAATAACACAGACTTAAAGAACATGATAAATGTGTTAGAAATTGAAAATAATAAACTTGTTGAAGAAATTAAAAGACCTAAAACAAACAATGAGAATCTTCAAAAAAGAAAATGATTAACTAAAAGAAGAAAAACACTTACTAAAAGTAGAGAAGAAAATACAACAATAATAAACCGAACCTTAATCTCAATAATTGGAGTCGGCCATTTGAAAGATAAATATGAGGAAAAAAAAGAAAGAAAAGAAAGAGTGTTAGTTTAATTTATATAGATTCTCCTATTTCTCTCATTCTTTTCCAATGTCATCTCTTCATATAAACCCTTAATTATCTTATCTTTACAGATAACTTATATCCAAATTTTCAACGGTCAACTTCTACGTTTTACTAAATCTCTTATATTTAAGTTTTTGATTTTCCTAACTGGTGCGTCTTTGGGTTTTCATTGCACATGACTAAATCACCTCAGGTAACACTCTCACATCTTATCCATAATTGAACTAACTCTTAACTTATTATGAATCTCTTTGTTTCTAATTCTATTTCTTTTAGTTTTGTCATACATCCACCTAAATATCCTCATTTTCGTTACAACAATTTTATATTCTTATTGTTGTTTAATGGCTCAATACTCAGTACCATATAATAGTTCTGGTCTTATTATGATTTTATAGAACTTTCTCTTTAAGTACAATAGTATCATACAATCGCTAAGAATTCCGGATGTTCTTCTCTATTTTATCCAACCCACTTGAATCTTATAATTCACATCGTCATCTATATTGCCATCATTTTGAATGATAGAACCAAGATATAAAAAATGTTCACTTTTTTGTACATTTTTTTCTTCTAAACTAATTATTTCTTTATTATTCTGATGAATGTCGCTAAACCTACAACTCATATATTAGTTTTTTATCTATTCAATTTAAATCCTCTGGATTCTAGTGTGACCCTACATAACTCTAATTTAGTACTAATACCCTATCTAGCTTCATTCACCAACACTATATTATTTGCAAAAGACATACACCATAGTATTTTATCTTGAATGTTTTTTGTAATTTCATTTATCAATATTATAAAAAGGATAGAATTCAGTGTCGAATCTTGATGGAGTCTAATATTAATAAAAAAGCTATCGTTTAGACCCCCACAATTTCTTACATTAGTTTCAGTTTCTTCATACATATTCTTAATAAGATTAATGTTTTTCAAGAAGATCCATTTTTTCATCAGCACTTACCACAATATATCTCAGGAACCCTATCATATACTTTTTCTAGATTAATGAATACCATATATAGTTCTCTATTCTGTACTCTATATGTCTTCATCAAATGTCTTAACAAGTAGATTGCTTCCATGATAGATTTTCCTGGTATAAATCTAAACTAATTCTGACACACGCTTATCTCCAATCTCAGTTTATACTTTATCACTCTCTCCTATAATTTCATGATATGACTCATAAGTTTAATTTCTTTGTACTTGGAACAATCTTATATATCTCATTTATTTTTATATAGTGGTACAAGTATATTTTCCCTCAATGCTTAGAATATTTTCTTGGATTGTCAAATTTTGTTAAAAAGATCTATTAACATTACTGTACTAAATTCAGCCAAACATTTCCATATTTCAATGGGGATGCCATCAGGTTTTATAGTTTTATTATTATTCATTCTCTTTAAGACCTCCTTAATTTCATGGGGATGAATCTTACATTTGAAATCTCTATTAACCTATTTTATAGGTAACTCAATGTTCGCTATATCTATTATACTCTTAACATTAAAGAGATTATTAAAATAGTCTCTCCAACGCTTTCTTATATCTTTATTCCTTACAAGTATATTATTGATTCAACTTTTAATACACTGACATCATTTAAATCTTTTCCCTTTCTATCCCTTGTTTGACAATTCTGTAGATCTCTCTTTCTCTATTTTTAGTCTCTAATTTCATGTATAATTCATTATACACCTTACTTTTCGATTCGTGCATACTCTTTTTCACCTCTTTTCTTATATTTTTGTATTTTTCATATGCATCGTTATTACTATTATCTTTAAAGTTCTTATAACACTCTCACTTGGTTTGTATAACAATTCATATTTTCTAGTTCCACTACTATAACTCGTTACTTATTAGGGCCCAACCCTTAAATACACCAAGAATATCCCTACCTATATTCTTAATATTAGTAAACATCTTTTTTCATATTGTTTCTGAATCATCATTAGCAGACCAATTTGCTACTTGAATTGATTTGTCTTTAAAAGTCATCACAATTTCTTATTTTAGATTCCACCACTTAATTCTTGAATGATGATCTGAATGAACTAAAAGACGAGAACAAACTTTTAAAAGAAAAAAAGAGTGAATTTAAAGCAGAAACTGAGACACTGAAGAAGGAGAATGAAAAATTAAAAGAGGAAAATTTGCACATGAATAAAAACTTAAAAGATTACAAAGGAAAACAAATACTTGATGAAGAAAATCTAGAAGATAAACTAAACCTAGAAAAAAGAAAAGAATAAAAGACTGAGCTCACATTGTACAAATTTACTAATAGACAAGAAAATTTTAATTTAATGCTAGGAGTTCAGATAGCGGCATATGACAAGACCGGATTAGGTTACAAATTGTAAATTTTTATTTGTTTTACCATTTAATAACTCATAATTAGATATTGGTAATTAAATATTACTAACTTGAAAATTTAAAACAGGCTTTTCAACACTACCCAAAAGAAACTTCAAAACTTCTTTCTTCATTGCTCTAAAAATCCTAAAACAAAAACTAGATGTCATTATTATATGAAAGTTGGACACAATGCCTTTCATTGCAAACTATGGAGATAGAGCAATAAACAAAAAATTAAAAAAAAATATGAATAAAAAATGCAGACATTGCCCTAAATTTGGACATCACTCAAATATGTACTAGTATAAAAATTCAACATCCAAGATAATATTAAAATGAGTATCCAAAGATTTATTAAAGTCCAGTAATGTTAAAGCAAGACGAATCTGGATACCAAAAGAAAGGGTGTAAGTATAACTAAATCTCTAAAAAGTAAGAAAGATAAAATACTTAACTCTGGAAATACACATCAATGAACTAGACGAATTTGCCCGTGAAGCTTTACTCCGTTTTCATGTTGAAATGCTTTTGTTAATATAAAAGTAGATCTTTAAAATTGCTTATCTACTCAGTTCTATTTATTTTATGTCATCTGCATATCCAACTCAATAAATGATTAAAGGTCAAACGACAATTCAGAGAGTTAATAACAAAAGACAAAATTTAAACAGCGAAATTCTCTTAAAATCTCTAAGCACACAAATTACATGTGTAAAGCACATACTCGATCTTATTGTGAAATGTGTAAATAGATGAATTGAAAGATTATCTGTTATAAACTAGAAAGAACTCACCCCTCTTCTTGATCTTCTAATTTCTTAACCTTTATTCAACATCAGTTTTCATCCCTTCAGATCTGAAAAACTATATAATCTCTAAAATCATCTTCCACTCTTACTCTCATCAAGTTACAAATTCTCCCAAAAAGGTCTCATTTTCTCTCTTTCACTCAAAGATAAACATATTTTGACTCAATATTCGATCATGGCTAGAAGCAATCCAGATTTCGATCAAGCTGACTTCTGATCCAAGTACCACAGTGAGTCTTTCTTCCTAGATTTTCTTTTCAAACCAGTTATTTTGGGTAGGATCATAAATTGGGATTTCCTAAATAATATAGGGTTTCCTTATGGAGTATATATAAGACAAATTTTCCCTCTTAGCCTCATCTTCTCTCTCTCTCTCTCTCTCTCTCTCTCTTTATCCTACGATAGGCTAGTAAAACTATTCTACAATAATATAGAGGATCGTAATATAACTACTCTAGAAAAGAATGACAGTGAAATGTTTATATAGACTTATCCTTACAACTGCATATTCGAAACTTTCCTCAAAGGAATGGAATTAATCATAACACTCTAACTTATCTATAACAGCAGTAATCTAAAATGGGTGCCCAGTGGAGCTTGTGAGCCATATCTCAGAACAAGTATTCTAGATGATGCAACGATTGTGTTCAATAATAATTAGCTCACAATAATTGAAACCAAAGCCTCATCTTTACCTCCCTATGAAAAAATGCTCCACAACATAGTTATGCACTATCTTAAACCTAGAGCAGTAAGACAAAACTCTATAACTAGAGAAGACTACTGGATTATGACTTGTCTTATAAGAAATAAAAATCCTAGACTTCATTATCTAATTTCTCTAAAAATGATTGAAGTGGGAATGGTGTAAAGAGGATCTCTTAAATATGCTCTATTAATCTCTGAAATCATTTTTACTCTTGGAGTAGATGTCTCCAGAGAAGTAAGAATTCAACAAACTCTCAAAATAAGAGCCTCTTCTCTATGTGAAAATTGTGAAAATCCTGAATCATCTCAACAAAACAATTCTCAACCTTTGAATCAAGTGCTTCATCAACCGTTTCTACCAATGGACTCACCACATCAAGTGGATGGAGATACACACAATGAATTTCTCCAAATTCAAAATGATTTATCTAAACTAGAAGAGAGAATAGCCAAAGTTGAAAGAAGATTTAATATTCTTGAGGATGAGAATTCAATAAGTCAACAATAATGAATCCTTCTTTATGTATCAGAAATCTATATGAATTGTAAGCTGATTGAATCTACTCTGACTTACTTTGGTTGAATGTCATGATGTGTTTAATGACTCATGTTAATTATGCAATTAATGTTGCTTGTTTATGAATGTTAAACGTTTGATCATGCCATGAGTAAATAAATGATAATAATAATTTTTATACATTTGAATTATTTTATTTTATTTTAGACTTTATTTATAATTTTTAAGATTGTTTTAGACTTATTTTATGATATTGTACTAATTAAATTTGTGGGTTTTGATTTAGGAAATATTGGGCTTATTTAAAGAAATTCGAATTGGACAAATAACAATCAGTATTTCGGACATAATTTTTTAATCCAACGTCTGATTGAGGTGATTTTTATTATGTTGGAAATAAAACTTCGAGGCTTACAAATCTTATAAAGAGTCTAGAAGCTAATTCAAGTAAAAAGATATCCAAAAATTAAAAAGAAATTACAATAGTATTGAAATGAAGATAAGGATGAAGTTTCCAAATTTTGGGAAAGCAATAAGATAATTTTTATCAAGAACAAGTCTCCGATTCAACCAAGTTTCTAAGAACTCACGAATTCTTATTGATCTAGGATTTTAGTTTTATAAATAAGAGGCAAAATTCTAAGGCATTCATTACTCCTATCCCATGTTTTCTCTACACAGATTTTAGGGTATTATTTTCTTGTTTTTCTTTAGTATATTTAGTTAATTTTATTTTATTCTTAGAGCTTGATAGATTCTTTTCTTTAATTAATAGTATGGTTTGAATTTATTTCTTTCTCATAAATTTTTATTGACATGATTATTATTTGATAAGATTTTATAATTTGATTTTAATACTTCAAACGTATAGGTACCTACATTTTATATGATTTGAGATTGAATGCATACATAACCAATATAATTACAGGAGATTAGTCTAATTCAATAAAATCTACATAGAATTATGAGATCGACGGATAATTAATTATGTGTGTGAGATTTTAGGGAAAATCTTAAATTACAGATATTCTATAGGACTTAATATAATTCGATTTTATCAAGATTAAATGATCATTGGATTTTAGTTAGTCGAATTAGAGATTCATTGCATGACAATTGGATGAATCTAATATAGGAATATCTATCATCATCAATAAAAGATTAAAAAAAAAAAAAAAAAAAAATTGAAAGAATTTGACCATATAAAAGATTAAGAATGGATAAAATTAATGTACAAGGGTTTTTATTCATAATTCAATTGTTTTAGTATTTTCTTAATTTTTAATATTTTTATTATTATGATTTGATTTGTCTAATTTAGATAAGGTAATTCATAGTTGGTAGTACAAAAAATTCTCTTGAGAACGACAATTGTTTCGCACTATACACAACACTCGATTAAGATATATTTGTCCGAAATCGTGATATAAAAATCGCATATCGAGTTTTTGACGTCGTTGCTGGGGATATCCTTGTATATCAACTAGAATAATCTCGTTTGAGATTGAATACTATCTTTTATATTTCTTGTTATTTTTTTATTCATATTTCTTAGTAGAGTTATATAGTCGTTGTTTATAGATTTGATCTAGATTTGCGAGAAATTTTTGAGGTCTAACAAAAAGTTTAAAATCTAAGGTTGAGTGATCACTTGTTCCAAAGAACTTCAACCTACTGAACAAAACCTGTGGCCTTTTCACAGGCACTACCTTATCTTGGCCAAATTCCATCGTTTTCATTGGTTTTTCTATTTTTTTGATTTTTTCTTGGGTTTTTTTATGTATTATTTCGTTGTTTTTTCTTGGTTGGGTGGTTCTAGCAATCTCTTTTGAAAATCTAATTTTCTGATATTTTTTGTATCAATACAGTGCATGTTGCGATTGAAAATTCTTAATCTAATGAGTTTGATTATGAGATAAACAGAACTTTAAGATCCATTCGTAAACAAACTAGGGAGGTTAAAGAATAAGCAATGGCTCAAGACAACAGAGTTATGAGGGAGTATTCAATGCCTAGACTTCAAAACATTTAAACTAATATTGCACGACTTGTAGTAAAAGCGAATAACTTTGAACTAAACCTTAGTCTTATTGGCATGGTGAATGCAAATCAATTTGGTGGAGGGATTTTTAAAGATCTAAATAGTTATCTAAAGAACTTTATGGAGAACAGTAACAAAATCAGGTTGAATAGAGTTAACCCTGATGCCACGACTGTTTCCTTTCTCTCTTATGAGAAAGGTAAAAATATGGCTAAATTCATTCCCTACTAATCATTTCATGAATTAGGGGAATCTATCTCAAACACTCTTAGTTAAGTATTTTCTACCTTGTAAGATAGCTAAACTACGTAATGATATTATTAATTTTAGACAATTTGAGGGTGAGTCTTTATATAATACTTGGGAGCGTTTTAAAGATTTGATTAAGAGATGTCCATATTATGGTATACTTGACTGGTTGATTTTATAAACATTTATGGTGGTCTTTTATATTATATCAAAATTACCATTGATAATGTGGATAGGGGTGCATTTATGAGTAAATTTTATCATGAAGCATGTCATTATTTGATAATATGCCCTCTAATCAATAAGGCTATGTCCGGGTAGGGTACCCAGACCCGAACACATTATTTTACCCAAACCTTAGGTATTCGGGTTATTATTTTTTGTGCCGAACCCGAGCAAATTACTCAGATTCGGGTGGGTACCCAAACCCGAATCAGCATTCAAACATTAGAGAGAGAGAGAGACGGAGGGTCACTGGAGTTAAAGTTTGCTGCAGAGAAAGGACTCAACAAAAGTGGAGAAAGGCTCAAGAGTCATGGCCGTGATTTGCTGTCGAGAGTGGAAAACAAGTTTACCGATGACCGAGCGAAAAGTTAAAGTTAGGGTTTTTGGCAATGGTGAGAGAGAGATGTGAGAGAAAGTGTTGGATGAGTTTGGGGTTTGGATGCATGCTGCAACAGGGGGCGAGGGAGACAATGACGATACTGGTAGAGATGGCGATGGTGATGGCAGAAAACCCTAGTTGGGACAAAGACATTGAGAGTCATTATTCTACAGAGAGTGGACACCACGGCTATCAGATGGAGTTGGAGATGGTAGAGAGAGAGAGGGGCTATTAGCTAGAGTTAGAGATTGAAGAGAGAGAGGCTATGAGTTGGGGATGGTAGAGAGAGAGAGAGACTGTCGGCTACTAGAGAGAGAATAAGATAGATGAATAAGATAAATTAGGGTTGCATAACTTTTTTGCCCTATTTTAAGTTTTACCCCCATAATTATAATATATTTACAAATGCATTCGAGTCAATTCGAGTGGATAAGGTTAATTTAGGTTTTTTACTTCCTAGTCTGAACACGTCCTGATATAATAAAAAACTCAAATTAACCCGACTCAAATACCTCGGGTTCGGACGAGTCACGGGTTTTGTTCGGGTCGAACCCAACCCTTCTAATCAATATAATTGGTCCATTGAACATGAAATTCAGACAAAGAATTGGTATGCATGAGATTGATAGTTTTACCATACTTAATGCAAAAATGGATTCCATAATTAATGCTATGAAATCTAATCAAATCAATTTTTTGACTAATCAAGTTTTATATTGTGATTCATGTAGAGATCCAACTCATGTGGTTTTTGAGTGTTAGCAGGTACAACAAGCAAACTTTGTTTCCAATTTTGGTTTGTCACAAAATAATCCTTATTCCAACACATACAATCCTAAGTGGAGAAATCATCTCAACTTCATGGAGTCAAGAAACACTACTAAGACCAGATAATCCACCAAACTTTACTTTGGGAAATCAACAACCAATGGAGAGCAAGATATCATAGGAGATCGCAATTAAACGTTTGGCAATAGCAATAAATGAAAAGTTTGAAAAGCATGAAAATAAAATTGATCAATTAACTAATACATTTCATTCTCGTGTGTTAGGTAGATTGTCGAGTGATATTGAGACGAATCCTAGAGAGCAAGTCAAGGCAGTTTCATTGAGGAGTGGGAAGGAATTGCAAGAGGTGCCAATTCAATCCAAGGGAGGATAAGTAAGAGACCGAGGAATAGAGTAAACAGTCTGCAAATAAGAAGGTCAAGGTACAGAATTCAAAACAGGGAAATACTTTATGTTTAAGTGAATATAAGCCCTTTATCCCTTTTTTGGATGTCTTTTACATGCTAAAGCAGAATTTGAAAAATTTTAAAAAATGTTTAAGAAATTATACATTAATATTCCTCTTTTGAATGTCATTAGACAGGTGTCTAGATACATGGAATTTCTCAAGGAAGTGATCACTAAAAAGATAAAACTTAATGAGGTTTCAAAGATCAAGCTTACAAAGGAGGGCTTCGCGATTCTGCAAATAAGCCAAAACTTAAGGATCCTGGAAGTTTTTTTTATCCCTTACACTATTAGTTCAACTGACTTTCGATTGTTTTATATGATTTTGGTACTAGTGTAAATATTATGCCTTATTCCATATTCTCTAAATTAGGGTTAAAAAAAATTGACCTACTAATATTTTTTTTGCAATTAGCTGATACAACTATAAGATATTCAAAAGGCATTGTTGAAAATATATTGGTTAAAGTTAATAAATTTATTTTTCATGTTGATTTTATCATTTTGGATATGGATTATGATGATAAGAGTATTTAGTTGATTCTAGGTCAACCCTTTCAAAGCACTGCACAAGCCTTGATATATGTATATACTGGGAAGTTAACTTTGTAAATTGATGATGAAAAGATTGAATTCAAAGTTTTTCATTCTAAGAGAGATTGTGAAAAATAAGCTGTTTTTAGAGAGAATTACATTGATAAGATTACCGAACATGGTCATGATCTTAATGCCTTTCATTCTAGCAATCCTATTAAAAATTGCATTGTTAATTCTGTGCATGTAAATCATGACTTTCTAAACAATGAATATGTTGATACATGTGCTATTTTGGGTATAAATTTAATTGAATTTCAACCAAAAAGCAGGCTTGATAGAGGCAAAGAAAGAAAGTTGCAAATAAAAAAGTTGGAGGAACAACATAATAAAGCATATAAGAATTCCCAGGTTTATAGGAACACGAAAGAAGCTGTTAAAAAGAAAATTGCAAGTTTATTTGTTTTATTCAGGAGAGTATTCCATTCTCTTTTATTGATTTTACTATTTCATTTTTTTTTATGTTACAAACAGTGTTTGGTTTAAGTGTGAGGGGATATTGCGTAGTGATTTTTTCTGATTTTTTAGGAAATTTTTGAAAAAAAAAAACCTTAGAAATTTTGAAAAAGAATTTTTTTTTGAGTTTTTGCTAATTTTTTTCCATACCAACTAAATTTTCTCGAGTTTTCTAGTTCTTATGTGTAATTTGTTTTGAATTGGGTTACATGAAAGATGATTGGTATTAATGGTTATCAGGTACATGATTTGCTATTCATTTTTTATAGTTGATTTGAAAGATAAGATATGTAAGATTTAACACTAAATTTAACTAAGTGAGTAATTGATCCTTACAGAGCAATTTTTTGCTCTCATTTTTCTTGTTGAGCGTATATTGCATATAGTTTGGTCATTTTAAAGCATACTTTGTTATACATTTTGAAACTATATATTTTTTTTTATTTTCATGCATCAAAATGATTAAAACACTTAAATTTATATATTTTTAGCTTTTGAAAAATACCACCCCTAACATTTTATATCTCTTAGTGAACCCATTTGAGTTTAGACTTTTTCTTTCATATATTACCTACATAATTTATCCCATAACCTATTTTTTCTAGTTCTAGATTTTGAATCCAAATTTACTAATATACTTATAATTGATAACATGATATTATATTTTTAGGTAAGTTTTATTATATATTTAGGCACTATGATAAAAAAAAAAAAACCAAAATTGGGGAAAAAAAAAAGAGATAGTGCTGGTTTAAAAAAAAGAAAAAAAAATAGAAAAAAGAAAAAGAAAAAAGTGAGAAAAAGTATTTTTCATTTTTGGATATCATTCACTCTTATAATGAAATTTCATTATATATTCATTGCTTTGGAAGAGTAATATATTTCATTACATCTGTGGAGCTGGAGTGCTATTATATGTTTTGGGATTAGAAGTTATGGAATTAGTATTTTCTTTGTTTGATGTAAAGAATATCGTATTTTGATACTTGAGTATTTTTAATGAATTTTTAACCCAACATTTGTGCCAATTTATTCTACTCTTAACCTTAACCCTATTACAACCAAATGTAAGATCTTTTGATTAGTGTTTAGATTTTATATATTTAAGTGGTTAAAATTTGATATATTAGCAAATCTATGATAATACTATTTCATTGTATTGATTTGAGTGATATACTTACCCCTTTCATAAAATTGAGTAGTTAAAACTTAGTTTTCTTTATTCTATTGAGTGAACCAATTGTGAGTGTGGATGAATATTGTATTGTTTTTTATTTCGATAAGACTATAGGAGATTCGATAATAGTTCTTGTGCTGAATGCTGTGAAGTATTGGTTGTCTTAATTGCAATTCCTGTTTAAACTTGTTATATGCTTGGTTAGGAGTTTGAGAAGGTTAAATTGATTTTGGAAAGAAAAAAAATTGTTTTTGTTAATCGTTCTTGTTTAAGGACAAGCAAATATTTAAGTGTGGAAATATTTGATAACAATATTTTTTATATATTTGAATTATATTATTTAATTTTATTTTAAACTTTATTTATGATTTTTAAGACTGTTCAGATTTTATTTTGTGATATTGTATTAGTTAAATTCGTGAGTTTTGATTTAGGAAATATTGGACTTATTTAAAGAAATTCGGACTAAACAAATAATAGTCAGTATTTTAGACATAACTTTTTACTCTGACGTCCAATTGAGATGATTCTTATGGAGTTGAAAAGAAGATTTCGAGACATACAATTCTTGTGAAGAGTCCAGAAACTAATTCAAATCAAAAAATATCTGAAAATTAGAAAGAACTTGCTATAGTGTTAAAAATCAAGATAAATGATGAAATTTCCAAATCTTGGAAAAGCAAAAGATAATATTTATCAAGAATAAGTCTCCAATTCAACCAAATTTCCAAGAACTCACAAAATTTTGTTGATCTAGAATTTTAGTTCTATAAATAAAAGGCAAACCTCTAGGGCATTCATTCATCTTGCCCCACAAATTTTTCCACATAAATTTTAGGATTTTATTTTCTTATTTTTCTTTAGTATGTTTAGTTAATTTCTTTTGTTATTAGAACTTGATGGATTATGTTTTTTAATTAATAGTATGATTTAAACTTATTTCTTTTCCTTAAACTTTTATTGGTATGATTATTATTTGATGAGATTTTATTATTGATCTTAATACTTCAAACGTATAGGTACCTACATTTTGTATGATTTGAGATGGAATGCTTGTATGATTAATATAATTGCATGAGATTAGTATAATATAATAAAATTCACATAGTGTTATGAAATAGACGGATGATTAATTCTGTGTGTAAGATTTTAAGGAAATCCTTAAATTACAGATATTTTATCAAGTTTAATGCAATTCGATATAATCAATATTGCATGACCATTGGATTTTGGTTAGTCAAATTAGAGACTTATTATATGACCATTTGATGAATCTAATTTAGAAAAATTTATTATCATCAATAATGATTTTTTAATCAATAAACTTAAGAAAATTGAAAGGATTCGGCCATGTGAAAGATTGAAAACATATGAAGTTGAAGTCCTATGATTCAATTCTTTTAATATTTTTATTAGTGTAATATAATTTGTCTAATTTAGATAGGGTAATTTATAGTTGATAGTATAAAAATTATCGTGGAAACGACACTTACTTCACACTATATACAATACTCGATTATGGTAAAATTGTTCGAAATCATGATATCAAAATTATTTATCAATAAAATGTATTTATACTAAATGCTGTGTTTTCATTTAAAAGCATGTTAGCACATCAATCATTTAAATGCATTCAACCTTAGTTTAATAAATCACAAGATTTGATAAAAAAAAATGTTTGTTGAAAATCCTTCTCCTAGCTCCCCAAATATTGAAATTTAGAAGGAAACTAATAAAAAAGGGAAGATCTGTGACCAACTGAAGAATAGAAACGGTCAACCATTAAAGAAAACAGTTGAACTGACAAACTGTCGGTGCACAAGAAGAAAAGAGGACTGCCAACCTTAAAGGATGGGTGGCTGACAATCAAAGGTCAAGCGGTCAACCGCTTGTGATGATGGTTGACCGAAGGTAGACAAATATTCAACCGTGAACCATGAATAGTCAACCGTATGTACATCATGTTAAATGAATAACCTTTTAATCTAAGCCACTTATTTTATATAAAACTCTCTAAAACTAAAATCAATTCAATAAAATCATATCAAAAAAATAAATAATAAATAAGTAAATTCAACAAATGCCAATAGGGATATATATATATTTAGTAGATATGAGTAAATTGGACAAATGTCATACACCTAAATAAATGTAACATTAAAAGTAATATTTAAAAAGGATTTATATGATTCAAGTGAGGTGGCATACATGTTATTCAACTCTAAGACATATGTTTAATCCTAGGACTTGTGTTTTGCACAAAAAATTCCCAAAAAAAAGTGTCAAAAAACTTAACAAATGTAACTCAAAGAAAATTTAAGTGGCACATATGCATTATGTACACCTTACATGGACACTAAGTGTCACGCATACATCATAGTGAGCACATAAATGTATGCCATGCATGCATGGGTAATGAAATAGCCCATATATAAATAGAACCACCCACGATCTTTCCTTCACAATCAAAATCTCATTCTCTCTCTAGCCCGCTCACATTCTTCCTCTTGAAATCTCAAAATCTCTCTAGCCCTCAAAACCCACTCTCCTTCTCTATCTCGAAATCTTCCTTATTTTCTTTCAAACCCCTCAAGATCTACTAAATCTAGTCGATATCCACACATTCTGGATGGCGTAAAAAAGCAAAATGGGGAAAGAAGTCACTATCAAAGTGGAGCTTGTTGCCGTAATGAAGTACAATAGAAAGGATTTCCAATCTCCGGAAAGGAGTAAGCTTTTCGATAAACTTTTCTTTAATATAAATGTCACACATGGAAGGTTTGTAAATTGGGACTTTTTGAAATCAATTAATTTTAAATATGATGAATTTTTGCATCAAGTTTGTCCTCACTAGGTTTTATACCCAAATAAATAAATCTACGAGATGGCAACTAGGCTTTTCTATAGTAATATAGACATTGTTAGGGAAGAGACTGATGAGATTAGTAACTTTATGATTGAGAATGAGCCATTGCCCTATGCATTTAGGAATTATGTCGATGGTTAGGAAATTAAAGTAAATCCTAAGATGATATGTAGAGAAAAAAGATTAGAATGAGTCGAATATAATAAATGTGAACCAAATCTGAATACTGAGTTAATCAAGAATGCTAGAACTATTTTTGATAATTCTAGGATGGACAAAATAAATAACAATGCGACTAATCTAAGATTTTATGAAATGATCTTACATTTTTTAATAACACGCGCCATTAAACCAAGGGGAGGAAATTACAACTCCATCGCTAGATGGATTATGGCCTGCATCATAACAGAAAGAATCTAGGACTGCACTTTCTAATCTCTCACTCTATAATAGCTGTTAGAGTTTCTAAAAGCTCTAACTTACCTTATGCTAGCATGATTACACACGTCTTAGTTGGTCAAGGGGTCAATCTACCTCGAGAGAGTAAAGTAGAGTTAAGCATGAAAAATAATATAAATATTACAACTCTACATAGAGCCAATTGGTCTTTGAGAATGATGAATGAGTAAACTTAAGAAGAAAGGGAAGAGATGCATAACATTACGAAAGAAGATGCGAAGAACCAAATGAGGGTGCTAGGCCTGAGAGGAACAATTACATAAAAATCAAAAGTACTTAAGGTCCCTCTTACACTGAAAGGAAGTGGGATGAACTTTTCAAAAGAATAGACACCATGTAAGAAAAAATTATTGATAGACTTGACGGCATGTAGAATAAATTTATAAAAAAATGTGATAGTTTGGACTACAGTGTACAGAGCTTGAGAAGAATATGGATGAATTTAATCAACAATTCAACGAAAAACATAGAGACATGCAGTTCAAACTGATGAACATGTCGGCTGATTTGAAGCTTAACCCTGCTTTTATTTGCAATATAAAGGATAATTTGGTAACAAGGGCTAAATCTTCTTCCTCTACCACCCAAACTTGAGCTTCATTTCCCAACCCAATCTTTGCACGAGCTTCCTGTGTCAATCCATTCGATGTTCGATGTTCCATCGCTCCTCTATTTAGTTTTCATCTTACTACTGACGTCTCTATCATTTTGTCTATGCCTTCTATGGTGCCTGCACTAGAGACTATCCCCTTCGATATTGGTGCATCCTCTTCTACAGCAAGGATAAGAGAAAGGCCAAATTCTGGCTAAAATTCAGAAACAAATGCTTTTCTATCAATCACTCTTTGTTAATGTTCACATATGCTTTGATCCATCCTCCAAAGTCTTCAATATAGTGTATAGGAAAATCGCAAGGGGGAGATTTATTCCCCTAACATAGATTAATGACCTCAAACTTATTTATTTATTTATTTATTTTGCTCTCTTAGTTTTAAATCAGTATCCATTTATATTGATGACAAAAAGGGGAGAAGAATCATCAAAAATTGGGAGAAAAAGTTTATGAATTAATAGAAAGCTAAAAAGTGGAGAACTACTGAAAGGTTGAAAAGATAACTTTTCAATTCATTAGAGGTTTTGTTATGATCAAAAAGGGGGACATTGTTAACAAATAAGGTTTTGATGATGATCAAATTAAATAAAATTTAAGTGGGAAAATACGTTATGGAATTAATAAAAAATGATCAAAAATTGGACTAAGTAGAATCTATGAATGGCTAATCAACAAAATCCAAACGGTTGACCATATGAGCTATAGTGGTTAACCATATGCTTTTACGATCAACTGCAAAGCTCATGCGGCCAACCACGCATAGCATGGTTAGCCACACGCACTACATGGCTGACCGCGTGTGCACATGCACATGGGTGGTCAACCATGTCTGCAGCACAGTATACCACGTGCGCATAATTGCCCAGGCAGTCAGCCATGTGCGCAATGTGGTCAACCGCACACATGCATGATGCACAGGAGTTGCCAGCCACAAGTGCTATAATGCAATCAAGTGGCCAACTGTATGCACTTAAGGTGCATGAGCAATATACCATGAGCTGCACGATAGACCGCAAGTGCCTTGAGCGCTTAAGTGGTTAACTGCTTTACATAAAGTAGCTAACCGCAAATGCCTTAGCACACACGAGCAGTCCACCGTTGATCATGAGCAGCTAACCTGATATGCTTAGACAGCCGACCATAAATCTAAATGGCCAACCTGCTCTACTTGTTCAGTCAAACAATAATTCAAATGGTAAACTGTTAAATCATATAAGAAATAATATGTTTCTCTGGTCGACCGAACCAAAAAATGACTAATCAAAAATTATTCAGATTCTAAAATTTAGTCAATCTCAGTCAACTATTTATTTAGAGATAGTCTAAGAAAACAACGCGGACATTAAAAATATTTACTGATTGTTTAAAACCGATGACATGGACCAATCAAATTCTTTATTTTTGAATTCAAAGTCTTCATTCAACGATGTTTTGAAAATATCTTTTTTTTTGTCAAGCTAACTTTATTGTTGCAGTAAAAACACGTTTCAAATCTTCTTAAGACAGGATTTTCTTGACGGAAAGAAGTAAAAAGCTACTTTAAGAATGATAACGAGAAAAAGCATTAATTAAAAGCAGCCAAAGATATTAATTGAGCAAGGTGAAGAGCATTTAATTTCAAACGTTCAAATTTACTTATCACTCAACGACATTCTTCAAAAGAGTTTTAAATGCTGAAGTAACAACGAATAGAGTAAGGAAGAAGTTAAGAAAAAGAACTACTGTTGTGAGCAAAACACGATCCCATAAAATACTCTTACTTTGCTACTCAAGAACACATAACATTAAACTCACACCATATTTTTTCTGTGTGTTTTCATTTACTGTACATTAAATTCTTCTTATCTAAGGAACAACTTCTGTAATATTCTTTGTGCTCAATGTCGTTACATCTGAAGATTAGCCTCACACTGTAACCTCTTGTATTCTAAAATAGATTCACGATTTGGGTTTTAAGAGAGAAAGTATTTTGGGAAGAAGTATTTGAAAGGTTTCGATTGCATTTGGAAACAAGTGAGTTGTAAAGTTTTTGCTTGCACCTGATAACCAAGTGGGTTGTATTATTCGGAATAATAGTGAAAATCTAGGAGGGTTTCCTAGGAGTAGATGTACACCGAGTTTGTGGGTTTTTCAGGGAGATTTGAGATGTTGAGTAGATACAGAGATTTAAGAGAGAGAACGAGAGGAGAGAAAGGAGAGGTGAGGAAAGGAGGGAGAGAGAGAGAGAGAGAAGGAGAGGAGAGGAGAGGAACACCATCGGACCACCTTGGCTGTTGCTGCTACAAGAGAGAGAGAGAGAGATATCAGACCACCATCGTCACCATGGCTGTTGACGTGTCACGGCTTAGGGACAAGACAAACATATTAAGAGCGGAGAAATGGACATTTTACGTCTTCTCATTATGTCTCCATTAATTTTGTACCATTCCATCCATATTTCATCGACTTGTCACACTTTTTAAAATCACAGGAGAAAATTGGATATTTTTCCATTATAGGGGTAGTATTTCGATTTCGGTCAAACTAAGTGGAGAAAAGTGTAATTTATCCATATATACATATATATATATATATATGTATATATATATATATATATACATATATATATATATATATGTATATATATATATATATACATATATATCTATATATATATATACATATATATCTATATATATGTATATATATATATATATAAGTTGATGAAATTTTAAATGTGCAAAACTTAAGAAAAGAATAAATCTAAAATTACATGCATTCTTTTCTAAATATGTAAAATAAAATGTAAAACTTAATATGTGTAACATTAAAACTCTATTTTACCCTAAACACATGACTAATACTTATCTCCTTGTGCAATTGAATAGCATATTAAACCATCTAAGGTGCAATCACATTAAAAATGGTTTCCCCATCACATTTTTAGCAAAGCATGCCAGGAAACTACATGTCCATCTTCATTTTAAAAGAGTAAAATTAATATTACAGACATATATTGGTATCTTATGCCGGAGAATTGGAGGAATAGTGATCGGATTTCTTTAACATGAAAAAAAAAAACTAACTTTTAGCTTGATAAAGGAAATTAAACTAATAAATATCTATTAGAATTTGATTAACAAGTTAAAAAATTTTATTCAGCAAAAATTTTTCAATAAATTCAAGAAACTAAACTTTTACCCCCCAAGACTTGTACTTGGACTCCATTCATTCTGAGAAACCAATTGTGACAATTTAGAGGGGTGAATAAATTGTTTGGCACTTTTCATGTTTTTTGAATTTTAGGAAAAAGGTTAAGAAGAGAACAAGAAGAATTGACATAGAGGATTTAAAGTGGTTGCACTTTCTTGGTATACATCTACTCCCAGATTTTAACTGGATTTTCTAATTCACTATTTTCTATCAAAATAGTATAGACAACTAGTTTGTCCAAGTGTTAATCAAACCTTACAAGTATTTCATTCAAACACTCACCACTAGCTTGCAACAAGTGCCAGTAAATCCTAAGTGTTTCACTTGGACAATCTAAGTTCACACTAGAAAGAACCCTTTCTTTTGGTCCCTTACAAAATTTGGAAGTGAAAACAAAGAATACAACTTGAAGTTTTCACTTCGGATATGATCTTTAAAGTCCTGAGAGAAATACAATGCAAGAAAATTAAAGTTTAAAGAAGATATCTTATTCGATAATGATCTCCAGATTCAAAAGTTGTTCCAAAAGTATTAATCTTTAGATGGAGTGTTGTATTTATAAGCTTGATAAAGAGATAGCCGTTGAGATTCATTTAATACAGAAACATAGTTATCGAAGTGGTCGAGTTTACATTAAATGTTCGAAGAGTTTTTCTAAACAACTAGTTGGTACTCACATTGAGTCGATTTCTTCTTCCTTTGAATCGATTGATATTTGAATCTTGTATTGTCTAGGGCTAGTGCAAGTAGACTATCTATAAGTGCTGAGTCGACTTGTGTTGTAATCTGCTTATATGTTTTTGCTTTTCTATTTATACAAGTTGGCTTAACCTTCTCTTCATATCTACTTCTGCTTATCAAAACTTAAAACATTTTCTTTCAATGGCTCGTGCAAGTTAACTTGTGCTCTTTTTTAAGTCGACTTGATTTTCATTTTGATTAAGTGTTTTTACTGAGATGCTTGTGTAGGTCAACTTCTCTTATGCTTGAGGTCGACTTGGGCTTGTAGGTGTTTAAACATTTGTGCTTCATGGTTCATGCGAGTCAACTTGGCATTTCTTTCAAGTCAACTTGTGCTTGACACTGCTTAAGTGTGTTTATATTATGAATCTTGCCAGTCAACTTGTTGTTTATGACAGGTCGACTTAGTACAACTTGACTTAAAGTATTTTACATTTTGGCTTAATGCAAGTTAGCTTGCTAATACATGTAGTCAACTAGTGGAGTATTCTGTGAAGTTGAGGTCTTGTGCAAATCGACTTGAACGAAGGTGTAAGTCGACTTGTGCTCAATGTCTATTGAGATTTTTAATGCTCCGCGTATGTATAAGTCGACTGTATATTTTTCTTAGGTTAACTTGAGATGAAGCTCATTTAACATGTTCTAAGTCCAAGATATGTAAGTTGACTTGGTCTAATGTGTAAGTCAAATTGGATTGACATGTGTTATACTTGTGTTGACTTTCATAAGTTTTTTGAAGTTCTAAATGTACAAGTCGACTTGGCCTAGTGCACGACTTAAGTTTTAAGGTTTAGCATGTGTCTTGACATGTGTTATAACTCATGACATGATTTGCTAATGCGTTGTGAGTCTGCATGTGAGCCAACTTGATTTCCATAGATTTTTCTAAATGTTGAATGTGCAAATCAACTTGTGACTATAACAGGTCGACTTGATTTGATTATAGTTTGTCCTATTTTCATTTTAACTGTAGGTCTTCTAAATTTTTCAACCATTAGGATTTTGAAACTTTTGACTCTACTGCTGCATTAAGTGAATAAGTTGACTTGTGCTTTTGAGCAGGTCGACTTGTTCTGAATTAGACTCAATCTTTTTCACAGAGTTCTTCCAGTCGACTAGGTTCCTTATATGAGTCAACTTGATTAACTTACTATCCAAGTTTAATCTAATTGTAACATATGGCGAGTCGCCTTGATTCTCCTTGAGTCAACTTGTCTATTATTCTGCTCATACTTAAAGGTTATTCTACATTTACTAAGTTGACTTGATTTATGGATGAGTTGAGTTATTCAGTGTTGGAATTGACCTATCTACCTTTAAACAATCTCAAATTAGTTTTAACTATTTTCAAATTATTTTTTCATTGATTTAACCTATTTTGCTCATCATACGAAAAAATAACAATCTAAATTTTAATTCCAAATTTTAAGTTTGGTCATTTGAGAGATAGATATAACTTAGTTATTAAAAAAACTAATTATCTATAAAAACCAATAAATACAAAGAGATGGTTTAACTTGTTCTAATTCTTCTACACTACTCATTCCTATCTAAAATCATCTCCTCAGTTAACCCCTTAACCATCATATCTTTACGGATACATTGTATCCAGATTTTCAATAGTCTATCTCGACTTTCATTAAATTTCTTATATTTAAGCTCTTGTTCCTCCAGACTAGTGCGTCTTTGGATCTTTATTATACATGTCTAAATTATAATACCGACACTGCGGTGTCCGTATTATTGTACGTCTGTTCAAGAATTAAATAAAATATTTCTCAGTTTATATATATATAGAGAAATTTTTATTTATATTGATTTTTGATTTTGGGGTATTTAATTTGAATTTTTGGTATATTATAAAATGTCGTATCCGTAATTCGTACTAAACCCCAGTTTTGTGAAATTTAAAAATTTAGTAAAAAGTGGGTACTTTATTTATTAATTTATCCATTTGTTCATTTATTTATTTAAAAAAAACAGAGAAGGAAGCGTTGCGTTTCGGCCGAAATGCAGCACTGCCCCCTCCCCAATTCGATTAGGGCTAAAAGCCATAATCTCTCTCCCTCCTTCGTCTCTCTCACTCTCAGTCTCTCGTCTCTCTTCATCTCTCTCGCACTCTCCGCCCCTCTCTTCCACCTCCGCCGTGAACCACCGCACCCACAGCCACCACCGCCACACTCTCTCTCTACCTTCCTCTCGGTTCTCTCTCTCTGTTTACTCTCTCTGTCTCTCGAATCTCTCTCCCTCGCGATTTCTTCGTTGTGCCTTTCCCTCTCCTCCGCCACCCTCTGAAGTACCGGCGGTTCCTCCAACTGCCACCAACCACCTTCGCCACCGCTCACCTCTCGGTCACCCGTCCCTCTCTCTGTGTTTCTCTCTTGGGTTCGCTCTCTCTTTGCCTTTCCCTCTCTCCCTCCTTGCCCGCTCGCGGTGCTTACTATGAGCAACCACTGTTGTAACCTCTGCAGAGCCCTAGGTCAACAACAGTAGCAGATTTTGAAAGCCCTAAGCCGCGGAGGTTTTCTACGATCCATTCATTGCGCAGGTAAGTGTTGGTTTTTTATCATTAGCTCCAGGTTTTGATCTCTTTGGTAATTAGGATAAATTGCTAAAATGTGCTTCAATTTGGAAACGTTATAGGGTTCGGATTGAATTGAATGGAACACAGAGGATAGGACTGCAAGCTGTAAAAACCCTGGGTGAGGTAAAATTTATAATACTTGTGACAACTGAATGAAGTTAGGCTAAATTTAGGGTAAAGAGTCGTGTATGTGGTAGAATGTGTGTTGGATTCGAAGAGAATGCATTGTCTGACATTATATATGATTATTTAGGTTAAGTATAGGATTTTATATGAATTGGGCTGTTCAGAATGATGGAATCATATCGAGTTGAGTTGATTTGAATGGTTTCCTTTAGAGTTAATTTGAAATATGCATGAAAATATTAGAATTTGGAGTTGGAACGTAAGGATCGATATAGCCTTTTTCATTATAAGTTGTTCTGCATATAGGCGATCTAAATACGATCTCCGTATTATGAAAATAGATTTTTATACTTTGAAAATGACATATGGTTTGAAACATTTGGATGAAAATCGAAAAATTTATGATTTTTCAAAGATTTTCTATCTTGTAGAAAATTTATCTATTTTAGCCTTATTTTCGACTTTGAGTGGTTTTAAGGTTGAATTAAACTTAGTTTTGATTATGTTATTTATTTATAAATGAAATGCACTTGATGACATTAGAGTGTATTCATGAATTGGAGAATTGAGATTTGTACAAAATTAGGGAAAATGGATAAATCTTCATAATGTTTGGAAATTGATGACATAATTGTGATCGTATCTTAGGAAAAATCAATTGAGGAATTTGATTCGGTTTGGTTTGGAATTGGGAGTGCACACCCTCCCTAAACGGTGAGTGGGATTTTGACGTTTGCTATTAATTGAAAACCATGTTTTACAAATGCTTTTCAATGACATGATTTTACAAATGTATGATCATTAGAGTTTTGAATATTTTATGAAATATTTTGTGACCATTGGAGTGTCCCACCTCTTGATTTGACGGATATGCATCCATGGTTTTAAAAATGTATATTGTGTCACCCTTTGATATATTGACATGTTTTAATATTTCCATTCTATTGGCACACGATTTTATGTGATTTTGATCTGGATATGTGTGTGGACTGCATGCCCAGCTGATATGATGGTATTGTTATATGCTTCCTATAGCATCCGTAGCTACGAAGGACATTTGGTAGAGGCACCCCTTGTACCCAGATACGCTTCGATCGGATGTATCCGCCAGATCGTCATGTGTGTGGACGTATCCGGTTGACCCTCATCGGAGAGGACGTGAGTACGGCTCTGTCTAGCACCGGGTGGGGTTCCATATACGGCCGACTACTTATACATATATATACGGTATTCACGAGCTAGTTGGAGTAGCATGTGGCCAACATTGGGGCAGAGAGCCATTTTTAACACTTGTATTGTAAAAAAAAAAAAACCCCAATGTGCCCGTCCTTGGTCGAGGTAGACCATTGCCGGGGTTGTTTGATTGGCCGGCTCTTTATGACTTGATTTACATATTGGATGCATATGTTATTTTCTAATGTGTGCCTTGAGATATGTTATTTTTTTGAAACAACATGTTATTTTCGCACACTTGATATTGTGTTATAGGTTTTGACACTCCAAGTTCACCCTCGATATTAATAGTACGATGTCAATCCCCTCACTTGCTGAGTATCCTCCCATAGATACTCACCCCTCACATTCTTTCCCACAGGATTAGTCTTGGACTGAAGGAGAATCATTGTGATTAGCATACTTGCGACGTGGACTTGATGTCATTGGGCTTGGGTATGGATTTTACCATTTCTTCCGCTATGATTATTGGTGATATCGCTGTATATTGGAGATTTTAGTTTGATCAATGTACTTATTTATTTTATGGGATGACTGTATAAATTATGGACATTTATTCGTGAAACTCTCATATTGACTCATTTCACTTGTATTGAGGCACTTGTAAATATTTAAAATGTAACTTGAGAATTTGTTGTACAATTTTTATAAAATTTAGACCCGCTCGGTATGGGGGCTACTCATGCTCTAGTTGGGCATGACAGTAGAGGTCTGTGACTAGGACTACTAGTAATTTTTTAGCCTTGCGTTGTCCTGGTTGTCTACTGTGGTATGGTTGATGGTTGTGAGGCCGGGATGACCCTTTTACTTATTTGACAGGATGGATATTCATTAAATAGGTTAAATTGTACATGGGAGACCTCCGAATTATGGGGAGATTTTGTCCGATTTTCTATAAAAAATGTAGTCAGCATCCAGGCAACGGGTGGCTGCTCACGACCCCGGTTTGGGGCGTAACATAAATCATCTCCACCGATACTCTCACATTTTATGTACAATTGAGTTCATTCTCAACTTATTATATATCTCTTCATTTCTGATCACATCTCTCTTAATTTTATCACACATCTACCGAAATATTTACATCTCAACTACTATTATTTTATATTTTTGTTGTTGTTTAATGGCCAAATATTCGGTACTATACAATAATACAGGTCTTTATGTTGTTCTATAAAACTTCCCTTTCAAATATAGTGGCATTGCGCGATTACAAAAAACTACAAATACCATTTTCCATCTCATCCAACATGTTTAAATCTTATGACTCACGTTCCCATCTATGTTGATATCATTTTTAATAATAGATCCAAAATATTTAAGATGTTCACTTTTTGGTACTTACTATCCTCCTAACTTAATCGTTTGTTCATCATTTTGGTAATTGCTACTAAACATTCATCTTATATATCCAGTTTTTGATCGACTCAATTTAAATTCTCTAAATTCTAATTTATCTCTCTATAACTCCAATTTAATACTAATATCATCTTTAATTTCATCAATTAATACTATATCATCTGCAAAAAGTATATACCATGATATTTCATTTTGAATGTTTTTTTTTTATTTCATTTATCACTATTATAAAAAGAATAAAGTTTAATGTTGAATCTTGGTGAAATCCAATGTTAATTGGAAAACTATCACTTACACCTCCATAAATTTTTATATTGGTAACCGCTCTCTCATATATATCTTTAATGAAATTAATAAATCTGACAGAAATCCCATTTTTTATCAACGCCCACTACAACTCATTTTGCCAACGCATTTGAACTTGCCCATCATCAAAATTCATCTAAGCTAATTTTGCTCTCTTTTGTTTTTCATCAAAACCCATTTTGCCAACACATTCAAACTTGTTTCTTGGGATATACACTAATTCATATGTAAAAACTCTTGAATAAGTTTTTTCAAGATAAAATTATCTTTTCCCACGCTCTATACTCACTATTAGAATATATTACGTATGAAAATCAAATCAATTATTGATTTAATTTTCTTTATTTATTATATTTTTATATTTGTAATATTATATTTTCATATATGTGACGATAGATTTTTAATATAACTTCAATATATTGTAATAATTCATTAAAACAATGGAGTATTAAGATTTTATATTTTTATTATATTGCTTCCTTTCATATATTTATCATGCTCTTAGAAACATATTTAACTATCTTTAATATGAAATTACTTTTTTTTTAATATGATACCAGAGCTCTTAAACTCTAATGTTAAAATTTCTCTGATATCGTATCATATCCCCTTTTGTGTAAAAAAAAAAAAAATCATTTATCTTTCATGTTCAAATTTTCCTTAATATGGTATCAAAGCAAAGAACTCCATCTGTATTTGATTTCGAAATGTAAGTATCTTTTTGACACAGTTAGTTCCAATTATGGGTAAAGAAGAAGAGTTATGGTAGGTCGATAACTAATGTAAAAATTTTGTCAATATCATGAGAGACCGAGATAGAAAATTCGTTAGGGCATTCCCTTCTTAGTTGTAACACCGACATCTCGGTATACTCATTATTGTATTCCTCTTCATTTTATATATGACACTACTTATGTTTCTACATAGAAAATCCACTAAAAAATTTTTCCGCTAAAACTATTTCCGAAAATTTCGACTCAATCATCGACAATTCAAAAATTTTCAAAATTACCACTGATGGTCCAATAATAATGAAGATGACTCTAGAGTGTATAAGAACCTCAAATTTGGGTAGATCTAACTTCATCGAGCTAAATCACAAATTTCTTGAAAAATCACCGGTAAAACCCTAGTTGGGTCGAATGTAGCTCGATAAAGCTAAATGGCCACGTTTTGACGCGAGATAAATTAAATTAGGCCTAATACGAGGTTTTGGATCTAAATTAAAATTATGAAAATTTTCAGGGTCAAATGTAATTTTTATAAGTCAACAGTCTCGTTTGAAATTAATAAGAAAATTAGAAGAAAGGAAAATATTGAGAAATAAGTAACTAATGAAATTGTGATGTCAATAGATAGTTGGAATCTTTGATTTGGGTTGTAATTAGATTTTAATTATTGAATTGAAGAAGTGAGAGAAAATGAATTGTTGGTTAGTGCAAAATGATCCAATGGAGAGAAATGAATCTTGAAATGATCAAGGGTTGAGATTGAAGTAAATAAACCCTTTGTCTTCTTCAAACCGTGAACAACACAAGAGTGCAGAGAGTGAGAGAGGGTGATGGCCAGTTGGTGAGGAGAGGAGAGATTTAGTGATCTTTGAAAAAATAAATCCAATGGTAGAAATTTAATTTGGAGTGAGATGAATTTATGTGAACCATTGGATTAAGTTAGTGGGAGACAAGAAGACTATTCATTGAGTGATAGTGTGGGATTTCTTAGAAACCAATCAAGGGTGAGGATTTAACTTAGAATTGGATCAAAATTTTGAGCCATTGGATCTTGGTTGGTGGGATACATGCAATTAATGAATGAATTGAGTTGTAGAGAGTGAAAGTGCTTGCAGTGAGAAGAAGAGAGTGAAACCATGAAAGAGAGAGAGAATGGATCCTTGCTTGTGAACATACAATCCAATGGTTTAGAGTTAATCTTGAGAATATTTAATGGCTAGGATTGAATGGGGCAAAAGTTAACAAAGTAAAGCACTTAGTCTTTCTTCTCCGAAAACCGTGAGTGTTCAAGCCAAAGAGACACAAGAACTCTTCATTTTCTCTCAAGAACCGTGAGCTTCAAGTTAGAAAGACCCATGAATTTTCTACAATGCTACCCCCAATATTTTTATATAAATCAATTCCTTACAAGTTCAATTACAACATATCCAAAAATTAAAGCAAAGGGAGGAGTTTTGCATAGTGGATTCCAAAGGAGCCATGAGCATCCCCCTCCGAAGAAAGGTATGATTTCTTCAAACACCATTTGGAAATTTTTGTGTAGATTCATTTCCCTCACATCCTAGTATGATATACCTTGTTTTGGAGCCAAAAGGGGACACTTAACTTGATAAATCTAAGGAGGCTATGAGTTATGAGCAAGGGAGAGGAAGAGATCTTTTTAAGAGAAGTCTTGGTTGGGCTAAAATCATCAAGATTTAAGGTAAAATAAATTCTGCACTTTACTAAAATTTTAGGACTTTGTATGAATGCCTTAGTATGATGTTTTAGCATATTTTTATAACTTGGAGCCTAGGTGGAACCTAAATGAAACAAGAGGAATGTGTGCAGAAAATTTGAACTTGTGTTGCTCGAGAATCTTGGTTGAGAAATGTGTTTTTGTGAGCCGAAAATTTAGTTTACAAAGGCCAATCATGTGTGCTGAATTCTAGTGCAATGGTGATCAATAATTGTGTATGATTGTTGATTTAAAATGTATCAATGAGCTGAAAATGTGTCCTGCACTTTGTGAATTTTGGTGTGCAGAAAATTGAATAAAGATTATGAGTATGTACATATGCATATTGACTGAAAAACTAGGTATTGTTGGCTGAGAACAAATGGATGTTGTTGTGCAAGAAAAACTAACTTAAAGGCCAAGAAACGTGATTAATTTGTGCAGAAATTTTCTGTACCTAAAAATGATTGAAGTGAGGCCATTTTCATGCTAACCGAGGAATGAATTGTGAGGAGAAAGAGTCATATTGTGTGCAGAATTTTTGGTAAGGTGAATGTGATGAAATGTGTATTAGTTTGGTGAGTAGCCGAGAATGTAAGGAATGCGTATAAGCATGAGTATGTGTAATGATTTGTAGAATATGAAATCTTATAAAGAAGTGATGAATTCAATTTATGTGTTAGTATGCGGGATTTTAAAGGATGAAATATACAATGTGTAATGTGAATGCGGACTGTTTTGAGTATACAAAGAAATAGAGTGTGAGAGTGATGGTTTTGGTGGTTTAAAATGGTATTGTTTTGTTAGAAAGGTATAGGAAATATTGAGGCTTGCAGGTTGAATTGTGTGTCTTTGGAAATGAGCATTGAAGTTGCCGATTTGGTGATGAAAAAGGGGACAGTATATGTATATATTTGAAGTCTAATTATGATATCCTAAGCGTTGGTCCTAAATGAAGGATTTATTTAAAATATAAGTCAACATAGTAGTTTTCAAGTTTATTTATATATTTTATGTGTTACAATTGTAGTGACATGCTTAGTGACCGAAAGTGGGGAGCACATTTCCTATATATTATGGTGCATTTTAGAGAGTGACATACCCTCTTTTATACTGTGAGTGAGATTTTGATACTATTTTATTGATTTAACAAAATTCATGTTTTTGTAACTATTCAAAATGACATATTTTATGACATATGTGAAAGGATGAGATTTGATCTATATTTTATAAATGCTTCTTTTTGTGATCATTGGAATATCTCAAATGATTGATTCAAATGATATGCGTCCATGAATTATGTTGAAATGACATTGTGCCACTTTTTGAAAACTCCATATGATTTATATGCTACCGTTACATTGGCATGCTGATTTGAAATAGTTTAATGAAATGTGTGGGTCAGATGACTACTTGTGATGTGATGATGTGATGATATCCATGATGGACTACCGTAGCTACGAAGGGCGTTTATAGAGGCACCAATTATATCCGGATACGCTTCTGCAGAAGGTATCCCCAAACGTCATATATATAATTACGGTCGGTTGAACCAAATTGGGGAGAATATGTGTGATGCCACTGTCTAGTACCAGGTGGGATTCTATATATGGTTGATTATATATATGTGCATAGATACGGGCTAGCTAGTTAAACCATAAGGGGATGACATGTGTGACGCCACTATTTAGCACTTGGTGAGACCCGTGGCCAACATTGGGGTAGAAAGTTAAATGTTTTTATACTTATATATGAAAAACCCCCAATGCGCCCGTCATTGGTCGTGGTAGACCATTGCTGGGGATATTTATTGGCAAACTCTAAATGATTCCTTTTGAAATGTTAATGGATGCATATGTTGGTGTTATGATGTATGATATATGATCACATGATTTATGGAAATGTCATGTTTGATTAATAAGATTATCATGTTTTAAAATGTGTTTTGACACTCCGTACTCACACCTACTATTGAAAACATAATGTCGATCCCCTCACTCACTAAGTATTTTCCCATAATACTCACCCCTCATTTTTCCATGATGACAGATATAGATTTGGCAGGGAGATGTGTTGAGAGGCATTCGACACACTTGACTTACATTTGGAGATTTTGAGTTTTGGGTATGGAACCAGCATTTCTTCCGTGATGACATTGGATGATGTATATACTTGAGGTCTATTGAATGACCATGTACATATTTTATGGGATGACTGTAATTGTATTATGCAACTTGTAATTTGAAACTCTCAAAATAGTTGTATATTCATGCATTGAAGCAAAGTGTTGCATTTTAATTTCTTTTACTTGGGATATTACATTTTTGATGAAAAACAGGTTTTAAACAAGTGAATATGTTAGTCTTCATTGCCTCGGTATGTATGTCGTGTGATGGGCAGCATACGGGATAACGGGTGACTGTTCAAGGCCTTCGATTGTGGATCGGGGCGTGACATCAGTAACGTGTTGTATCAGATCCTAGGTGTAGTGAAAAGTTAGCATGAGCTGTTAGGGCATTATCTGAAAACAACGTGCTACATCACTGTCTGGATATGGTGATAAGTTGGCAAAATTTCTCGTATTTATATGAACGGACGCAAGTAAAGAAGTTAGTCCACAATGATAGAATTCATCTACCCACTTAGGAGAAATAGAAGAAGTAATTACTAGATGGATGATTGATATTATGTATCTTTAAGAAACTAAGTTGGTAGGGGAGAAAGCCAGAGAAGTAGAGTTTATGGCCATAAGTTATATATATATATGTCTATGTCTATATATATATAAGGATAAAACTAATTACGGAGTATGAATAATTATACATAAGAACTTATAAGAGAATATAGTGGAGATCAGAAGTAAGAATGATGCTTGTTAATCTAGTTAGTGGAGAAAACATAATTAATATAATTTGTATTTATGTATTTCAAATAAGTGTGAATACAACTAGTAAACAACAATTTTGAGAAGATCTAAATAAATTTATACAAATCACATTACTAGGGAGAAATTATTTATCAGAAGAGATTTAAATGTACATGCAGATAAGAATAATGAGAGATTTAAAGTCATACATAAAAATTTTAGATTTGGTAGTAGGAATGAGATTGAGGTATTATTTTAGAGTTTGGTAGTAGGTAAGAATAATGAGAGATTTGAAATTGTACATAGAAATTTTGGATTTAGTAGTAGGAATGAGCCGGGTGTACTATTCTATTTTCAATATGAGTTATAATGAAAGCTCAAAATATCCACTCACGTGTCCATACACGTCTCCAAAAGACCCCTGATCTGTTTTGGACAATACTATTATTATGGGCTACAAAAATATCCGTAGAATTTTAAATCCCCTATCCATGTTTTCTTTTAAAATTAAGTGTTTTTCACTGTATTATGATGATTTTGAGAGAGGATATTAGAATATATGATATACCAAAATCAAATTAATTATTGATTTGATTTTTAAAATATTTGATTTTTTTTTATATTTTCATGTTTATAATATTATATTTCTATATTTATAAAAATAGAATTTTCATATAAATCGAATTTATTATAATAATTTATTAAAACAATTAAATATTAAAATTTCATATCCTTATTATATTGCTTCCATTCTTAACTTTATCATGGTATCAGAATTTTATTCAACTATTTTTAATACATTATCAGATTCGTGTTAAAATTTTTAAGACTCACGCTGAAGAAAAACACAATTCCTCTCCCTCTTGAAAGCAATGCAAATTCGTAACACATCGTTGAAAATCAACCCATATCACCTAATTATTTGACACTATTATCTTTTTACCCCTTGAAATTCAAATAACTAAGATCCATTTTTCTTTTGGCCATATTGAAAATTTATATTTATTACTTATTTAATATTATGTTAGCTTATTAATGAAAATTTTTTATTCTAACTATTTTTATCAAAAAATTACTCCAAATAAAAAGATAAAAAATTTTAAATGCAATTATTGTGATTATTGCTTATCTCTTAGTTTCAATGTTACCGTTATTTTTTCGTTAATTTTCGGTATTTAAAATTAAATATTCATAAAGTTTGTATTTTTTGTTAAGCTGAATCTAATGTCAGTGCTCGAGAAATAATTATTTCTTCTTAAGTTCTAAAAAATTGTCCATGATAACGAACATTATCGTATTTTGAAATTTCATGTTAGTGTCAAAAAAACACTGTAATTGGCTTTTTATAAATAAATAAATAAATAATTCCATATTAGGAACTTGGATGGAGTTAATAAATTTGTTATTCCGATTTTAGCCTCGAAATTAAAATTATTTTTATGATTTTGATGTGGTCTTGGACCCGAAACTTGCCGTGCAACGCACGCCTTTTTGTCAAGAGCGACCTATGTTTTCCCAATTTGGTATCATCTTTGTTGAACGGAAATTTGGGAAATATGGAATTTGGGAAGGGTAGAATAGGAAATTTGGGGGCGAAGAATACAAAAATCAATGAGGACAACACCAGAAAACGGAGGACACTCTTTTGATCGATACTATCGCCAGGCGCCAACTAAGCAAGTTGGGCGAAGCTTCTTCACTTTGCTTTACTACACCCTCTCTCTCTCTTTCTCTCTCTCTCTCTCTGAAGGTTTCTTATTTCCCATTTTCTAATAATTCACAAATCAAGCATTTCTTCGGGATGGGCTTGTTGGATTCTTTGCTCAATTGGCTTCGAAGGTGAAATCTTATTTACTTCTAACTTCTTTTTCGGTGGTTTTAATTAGGGTTTTAAGTTTTTTAACTAGTTCTTGAATTTTAGAACTTCCGATTCTATCAGAACCTAACTCGTTCTGTTCTTAGCAAATGCTTGTGATTTTGGATTTCATTTTGGTTCAATTGATTATTTGTGAATTGTAAACGTTTGGGTTCTTGATAGAATACTGAATTGGCTAAGTGTGAATTGAGAATTCTAGGATGATTTTGTTTTTTTGCATTCTAGATATTAACAATTGTGCGACAGCCCTTTTCTTTGTTTGACGAATTTTATCTTCCACGTGTTCTGACTCTTATGTTCTTTGATCATGTTGTTCATCCATCCATAAATTTAAATGTTGTTTTATACATATGTTAATAAATATGATGTTCCGTGAAGCAGCAGTAGTTGCATCCAAGTACCTTTGACAATTAGTTAGGTTGTCTGGTTTATTGTGTTGGGGTGGCATATGTTATGCTTAAATCTCCAGTTTTGTCACTTCGGGAAAAACTGCAGTTCTTCAAAAGATTTGGAAATTATGTTGTCCTTAAGTGTTACTGGCACTACGTACCTTCAGGAGAATATCATTCAAAATATTATGATATATATCCTGAGAAGTAATGTGATTGTCATGGACACCACTTGTTTTTATGCTCAATATGGAATGACTCATGTGACAAGTTGTAAGTAATGCCTTTGTGTGTTGTGCATCTGATGTTTGATCTTACTAATTCTTGAAATAGAAAACTCAAGCAAAACTATAAGATTAAGTAGCTTTTTGTTAGTAGTCCTTAAAGAATCACCGCTGAGGGCATATGGTGATGATGTATAAATCAAATTTTCTTGCTAATTTCATGGGCTATGCTCTGAGAGAGGGGGGATGGATAGATAGAAACGTGGAGAATTGACTCTACAAATCGGGAAATATATTTTATTGTTCAAAAACTTATCATCATATGTTAAAAACTTCAAACATATCTAGCTGACCTTATGCACATAACTAAGTCCATTTGACCTGGCTAGTGAGACAATACTGGTCCTCGGGTTGTTCTTTTGCACGTAAAGATCATTCCACTTTGGAATGAATCAGGAGAAGTTGTGATTGTTCTGGTCTCATTTTGCTTTTGAATCTACCATCGTTAGCTGATCAATTGCCAGGGCTTTGAATCTCGTATGAGTTATGACATTTAACATTACTAATTAATCAAATGAACATGGTCATTGTGTGCTCAAGAACTTTACAGTTTAGCTGTGTTGGACTTCAATAGTTGCTCTCTAGTTTGTCTAGATAGTTCTAATTGTTCTTCTTTTCTGCAAGCATCAACGCACATAGGCATTGTATGCTCAAAAACTCTACAGTTTAGTTGTGTTGGACTTCAATAATTGCTTCCTATTTTTTCTTGATAGCTAAAATATTTCTTCTTTTCTGCTAGTTATTTGCTTGTTAATTTATGTGTTTTTGTTCTTTCATCAGCTTGTTTTTCAAACAAGAAATGGAACTTTCCCTCATAGGCCTTCAGAATGCAGGAAAGACTTCCCTTGTTAATGCCATTGCTGTAAGTAAATTTAAGAAATTTAAAACATTTCTGCCAATTTCAAGTGTATAAGAAGTTTTCTCTTGACTTTTTTTTTTATTTATTTTTTTTATCTTTATCAGACAGGAGGCTACAGTGAGGACATGATACCAACAGTAAGTATCTCTCTTTAAGATTAAATCTATAATGTCAATTATATGTTATGTGAAATGAAGTCTTATGAGGAGTTATTGCCTCTGAAAATCAGGTGGGATTTAACATGCGAAAGGTGACCAAAGGAAATGTAACAATTAAGCTTTGGGATCTTGGAGGACAACGCCGATTCCGCACCATGTGGGAACGTTATTGTCGTGGTGTCTCTGCGATTGTGTAAAGTCCCTTCTCCTTGTCAAATTAATTGGATAGCATTGCATAAATGTAACATTCTTGATTTTTTTTCTCTCTTTTTTGTTCTTCATATTTCTTTAATTTATGACTAAGACCATGCTAATATATGTACAATTATATCTGAGAGTGCTGTCATTGCAAGACGAATCATTTGATGTCTCTTCCATTATAGATGCAGAAACTTTAAGCTTTTATTTTGATTTGTTGAAAAAAAAACTTATTATTTAGTGGGGACAAGTACTATTATACAGAATCAAAAGAACATAAAATTATAAAACTCCAACTAAGAGAGAAAGAACAACAAGAAAGGGAAATATAAGAGAAACTAATTAAGACCGTTTGACTATGCTGTATAAGAAAGTAAAGTTGAGACCAAAACAGAATTTTCTAACCAAGGGATGGTCATTCTTGGCCTCCCTAGTAGACCAACTAAACAAGAGAGAAACTCCTATGCTTTAGCTTAAGTCAGCTAGCACGAAAGGAACCATTTGCAGCATATATCCGAAGCCCATATGGGTTTATCCCTCTTTTAACATAACACAAATTTGACTGTATATGTTTCTTCTCCTAACAAGCTTTGCTTGATAATGGATTTTGTCATGCCTTTTTGAGCATCTAACAGATACGTCCTTATAACTAAGCATGGATGATGGAAATGTTGGTAGGCGACTAGGTTATTGTCCTTGCTAGGTTTGACTAAGCATTGAGTTGCCACCAGCATTTCATTTTTTTATCTTTACCCTTATAACTTGCATGGATGATGGAAATGTTGGTTGGCGACTTTAGCTTTTCCTATCCATCTGTAGAGGTAAGATTCTTGATGCTTTTCCCATCAATAATGAGGTGACATGCTTAGCACCTTAGAAAGCATGCGTATTAAATAAAATCCATTCTTCTTTTTCATCATTGCTGGCTGCAGTCATCATTTATACCACAAGTGTTGCTTCTTGTATTTGATAAACATCTACTTCCTCTTCCATATAATAAGAAAAAAAAAATCTAATTCCTTATCTTCGTCCCACTAATGCCTCCTCTACTTTATCAAACCAAGCTAAGCTTTCCCTCACATGAGATTTTTGCCCGCTAGTGCCTCCTCCGCCAGGGTGAGGGAAGAAGTTCCTTCCCCCTCCCATTTCACTGCCTGAGTGACACCAAATTTGAGAGCCACTCTGTCCTTTTTAACATCATTATCATTTCTGCATGCTTTGCAATTGTTTTCCCTCTCACTCCCCTCACTTGCCTTTCCATATGTGACACATCTAGTACAAATCTTTTTCCTTTCCAATGTACCTGGCTCTTTATACCATAAGGTGACAGATCTTTCAAACATACAAGCATAACACCAGGTGTTTTCAATATCAAATAAATGGAGAAACCCCCGGTCACCAGTGTTGAGTTCATTTGGCGAGAAATCAGTTGGCCCTTAGTTGCCATTAAAAATCAACTTAAAAAGATGATTGTTGAAGTCAGAAATATACTGATCAATAGAACATGCTGCTTTGCTTGTATGAATAGAACTTTCCTACATTACTCTAGAAATGTTTTCATTTCTCCAAATTGCTGATAGAGGTTTTCATTGTCATGATCACTGTTCAACCCTTTTCACCAAAGCTTCACAAATGCAACTTTCTATTTTGTGGCAGTGGCTTCTACTTAAAATGGTTTTCAGTGCTAACTTCCATCTCTGTTATCTTCAGCATGTAACTTACCTTAAAGATCACTGACTTGGATCTGCAACTTCATGTGTTCTTCTAATGATAAAGGCTTGATTTCACTCCAACTCGATGGATTCTAGTTTACTTGAGAGGCGGAGAAATGATGAAGTTGGCTTAAGATGTTGGGAAAATAAGATATCTTTTAAGGTTAGACCATGATACAATGAAAACAAGAAATCATTTTGCAAAAGTAAGAAACATCCGTGGAAGAAATTTGGTTCAGTGTGCATATTTACTGGAAACTTGTATCTAGACATGATTATTGTACACTACTTAGAAGTTCCTCTGCCATTCAGCCATTTGAATTTTCTTTAGAGGCTTTTTAATGGTACCAAGTTAAATGATTTTTTAAAGTCATTCATTTACAAAGAACCTAGTGATATTTGAGGTAAATTTAAATATATAAGGTATTGAGTTTCATTAAGGCTTTCAGCCTCAATCAGGGCCTATACCATCATTTTCAAGTTTTCGTGGATGAACCCTGGTGCTTTTCAAATAATTTCATCTCTTGGCCTTTTCTACTGTCTATTAGACTTATTTGAGGACTTATTTTACACTAATGCAACTTGTATAAATGTGAATATTACAAATGGTGTTTTATAAGACATGGTTTTCTTTCAAGTTGAACTTATATTTTGATATTCTTTTCTCACAATAACAGTTATGTGGTTGATGCTGCTGATCGAGATAGCATTCCCATTTCTCGTGCTGAGCTACATGAACTCTTGACAAAACCCTCTTTGAGTGGGATTCCTTTGCTTGTTCTTGGTAACAAAATTGATAAGTCAGAAGCTCTTTCTAAGCAGGCGTTGGTGGACCAGCTGTGAGTGCTGGAAAACTTTAATTCTATCAAAATTTCAGTAATTCATTTTTTCTTTATTTTTTTCCCCTGATATTTCTTTGTCCTTTTATTGGGGATGGCTTCAAGGGCTTGTAACACTGATTTTTGTTTGTCTCAGAGGTCTAGAGTCAATCACGGATAGAGAGGTGTGCTGTTACATGATTTCATGCAAGGACTCTATAAACATTGATATTGTTATAGACTGGCTTATGAAGCACTCAACAACAGCAAAATGATCCAATCACCTGAGGCTGGTGTCCTGTTAGGCCACTTGTGAGTGAACGGATATTGTTCAGCTTCACAAGGTAGAGAAGTAAAATTCATCCAAGTCCTCTTGTACGGTTGAGTGGTTGTGTGCACCAAATAAGAGTTTGTGCAGTGCCGTTGAGGCAAGTTTTATTGATTTATTGCTATTTTGAATGCTGTTATCCTCCCAGCGTGTAAATCTTCCAAGTGATTTTAGCTGCTTGTGGTCCTATCTATCTGAGGTACTTACTGTTACTACGTCTTAGTAATGACTAAACTTTGGAGGGGCCTCTATGGCTCTGAAGTACCATGAAATTCATTGATTTTTCATTCTTTGGCCATCAACTTTGAACATGCCTGTTACAGTCTATGCATGTGGGTTATTTTGCACCTGCTAAAATGGATGCCCATTTGTTTACAAACTTTGGCCTCCCCCCCCCCCCCCCGGGGGGGTTTTGAATTTGCTTCTTGTACTCTGTTGCATGAAAACAACTAAACTGGTGTAGTATTAGTTTATGTATGGGGATAATTGCATTGCCATCTGGTTCGAATCAAGTATGCCACTGCCAAAACCCATGTTCTTAAGATAACAATTGTTGTAAATGTCGGCAAACTTGTGGTTTCCCATTGTTTGAATCTTATGAGGTGGTTAGCGTTGACCCAGTTGAATTGATGCTTTCTGCTCATGTGAATACGACCTAGCTCATTAGGAGATTCAATTTGAGTGACACATGGAGAGGTGGCCAAAGCAGTGGTCATGGTGGATATATCATCAGAAGTGTGCAGTGTTGTCCTCTTGCCGCAATACTGTATTATAGACATTGGTCAGATTTAGAATTTTAAATGTTCTCAGCTATGGATTTAGAGCACGCCATAGCAGAGGTTTGGTGTTATCTCTGGCAAAATGATGGTGTATAATTCAGATGGTATTTGCGAATTTATATGGCTCAAATAATGAAATAAAAATATGAATAAATAAGTAAATAAATAACCCGAGTGTATGGAGAAAAGGAAAGGTCCATTTCAGTACATTTTTAAGCCATAGCAGTTCTGGTTTGATGCCAAAAAAATAATAAAATAAAATAAAATTAAGATTCTATCCATTTTCCCCGATTGCGAAGAAGCCACTCCAGGCCATATCCGAGTTACAAAAATCTCAGACAAAACAAAAGAAGGCAAGCTGAAAAAAATAACTTTTACACTCCTGAATGCAAGACAATTTCAACAGCAAATAATTCAATCATATAAATGGGTATTATATGGAACGAAAAAATTAAAAGCTACAAATGAGTATTTCATAAAGATCAAAAGCCAATGCAAGCATTGGGGATGCATTCACCGCCCCCCCCCCCCCCCCAAAAAAAAAAAAAAAACTGGATACACTCGAGTTGTGCGGGCATGTAACAGAAGCTCAGTCAAAGAAAGGGTCACTCCAGCTATATTTTGTGCCATTTGCCACATGAAGGTGCTGCCACCTGATGAACCCATCCTGTAAGCATGACATTGACAATAATGTCAAATAGTTGGTATCCGTAGGCTCATCCCCCAACTTTGTTCAGGGATAATGTGTCTGTCTTATACCTCATATCATTAACGCTGTCCTCCCTACAAAGATGAAACACGTCCAAATTGATTACCATTTTCTGCACAAGAAGTTGTTGATATACTTGCAAAACCATCGCTGCATACCGCTCCAAACTGAGTCTTGACCATTGCCCCTACCCCTACCCAGTTTGAGGGGAAGTGTAAAGGAAAAGGGAATGTGCGTGTCAAGAACTGCCTATCTGATCGCATTGCACCTGGTTATATGACAAACTGGTTGTTCATGATCCACTATTTGCCCGTTGCCTTCTACATTCTCTGTCACCTGGCTCTAATAACCACCCTCATTTCTGACGGAAATTTTCAATTCCAGTATGACTCACTTGGCTTGCTAGTATGCTTGCAGGAAGGCTCTGGCAGACAGTCAACCAGGGATCCATGGCAGGTTCGCAAAGAGTGAAGAATCAGACATTTGCAAGAAACAATAACTGTGACATATATTGCTTAGAAGCAGCTTAGACAATCAAAATCAGTGTTGCTAAGAAGCAGCTAAGGGATCAGATCCAAGACTATAGAAATAGAAGCAATCAAGGTGATCAGTGGCTAAATGAACCTTGGAATAGAAGGTCAAATTAGTTAGCTTAATAAACTAAAATTCCCCCGACCCCTTCTGTAATAAATAGCTCCCCTTCTGTATTGCTATTGTTGTGTATAGTTTTTGTTGAATAAAGCAGAAAGCTGGAAATCCCACTTGTGGCCGGCTATTTTGCAGTTTATTTCTAGGTTCTTCTTGCCACTCTCTACCTGACGTTAAAGACTAATAAAGTTAGTGTGGTGCTAATATGCGTCCGTGGTGTCCTCACAACACCACCGGTTTACCACGGAATAGTTGTAGCAGCTAATTGTCTCTCATTCCACCTCACAACCTCTGAAGAGCTCGCAACAAGTGATTAACGAATTTTGGTTGCAACAATTTTGCTAAAACATGTAAACAAGTTGGTCAAATCCGCTAAAGACTTTATTACCACTCAAGTAGGAATAAAAATCCACTGGACCAGGAGGGTCGGACTACTCTTATTGTCCATTTCCATCTCATTGGCTACTTAAAAGTTTAAGAATTCAATCATAACAAAATAAGATTAAAAATTTTAAAAACTCTACGTTTTCAGAAAAATTCTAATTGTTTTTTTATTGATTAGCTAACACCCCCCCCCCCAAAAAATTACCGGAGTTGATGATTTAGATGGGGGAAAAGTTCAATTTTTGGGTTGCGTGCCAATTTTGCAAAAGCTGTAGGTTGAAGAAATTACTTGAGGATTCTTGTATGATTTCTCTTGGATTGCAGCCTTTTTCTATTTTCTATTTTCTATTTTCTACTCTCTCTCTCTCTCTCTTTCTTTTTTTCTTTTTTATTTTGTTCTCTCTCTCTCGTTCTATAGTATCTCCTTTCGCTTTATCTTCACAGGCAATGATTATCAATGAGCCTTATCTTTGTTTCTTTTTATCCTTCTTTATCTTTTTAATCTTTCTGTTTTTGATCAATGGTTGTCACAATTGCAATTATAGGGTTCATTGACTACAAAATCTTTGTATAATACAAAATTAAAATTTAAAACTTCAAGTGCAGTGTTTCAAAGTTGGAACTTCATATATTTAGTAAGATACAGTTTAAGAGATTAATGAATAATTTATTAAAAAATTATGCTATAATTACTTATTCAAGACTAGGGGTGTTATGATACTAGGATCGAGTCGGGTAGTATCGATACACAAACTTGACTCGAGTGTTTTTTAGGTGAGCTCGAGCTCGAGTTCGAACTCGTTGAGTTTGCATTTCTCAAGCTCGAACTCAAATTCGAAGTGTCATCAGGTGTCGTTGGATAGTGTCATCGGGTAATATTATCAGATGATGTGGCCCGAGCTTGCAATTCTTAAGCTCGAGCTCGGTCTTTAAGTATCGTTGAGTAGTGTTATCATATAGTTTGAGTAATATATTAAAAAATATATATTCATAAATGTAATTTCACATATAAAAATTACTTAAAATATATATAATTAATCTCGATAGCTCGTAAAGCTTTGAAGCTCGACGCACTTGGGTTCAAAATCGAGTTTAGATCGGACAGTGTTATAGATACTCGTAACACTACTCGAATATCATAACAAGCCTATTGAAAATAAACACTTATTTGTTAAAGTTTTGATGCATATCTTTTATATTTTTATAAAGGAGAAATTATATTTAAAGTTTCTAAACTTTGATCCAAAATTTCAACAAAGTCCATAAATGTTGTTTTATTATGATTGGGTTTTTTAACTTTAAAATATATAGTAATCAAGATTTTTGACTGATATCGTAAATGATGTGGACATTATGTGATGCTGATGTGGATATGTTGTATTGAGGTATCATGACGCATCAGAAAGAAATTTCATATCAACATATAATGTTTATATCATCAATCATATCAAATCAATGAATCAATTATTACATATTTTAAATTTCAGATATTCAATAGTAACAAATAAAATTTAAGAATTTAAGTAAAATTTTGACCAAATTTTATTTCTTCAATCTCTTTATAAAAATTATCATCAAATCTCAGAATTCAACCTAGACATGTGTAGAAATAACCAATGATATGTACCGTAGTGCGTAAATAACTAATTATTATTAAATAAAAAATATGCTTATGAATATTTTCTCTATATTTACATTAAATATATAGAAAATATTTATTTGCTAGTTGTTTGAAGCTTTCTCAGAGGTGACGGCATAAATTTTCAATTGATAGAGACAGTTCCAAGTGGTTGATTCTGAAAAATTACTTTTATATAGAAATTTTAAATGATTTTACTTTGAGCTAAAAAGAAATTCACTAATTTACATACAACTAGAAGCATTTGCGTACGAGGCATGAAGCCACAAACAATTGGTAATTAAATGTAATTGTACATCCGATGCATAATTATAAAGAAATTTTTAGAGATAGTATAGTAGTGATCGGATATATAATTTGTTTGAAAAGTTTATTTTTTAATTTATGTTATTAGAAATTTTTTATTAAAATATAAGATTTTTTTTGTATTTTTGGAAAATTTCAACAACCGTAAATCTATCTAATTTTTAGTGAGCAACGATTAATAGTTTACAGAGTACTTGTACCTCCTATTGATTGTTTGATTGTTTCTATGCATATCTAGTATTGAATTCCGGGATTGATGATGAACTTAGCAAGAAAAATGGAGAAATATAGTTTACTAAAATTTCAATTAAGTTCTTAAACTTTATTTATTATATTTGAATTTTTAACTTTTAAAATACTTGAGTACTTAATTTAACATGGTTGATGACCTGAAACATGGAAAATTTTTGCTAATGTTTATGCGAGGTGTGAGAGAAATGTGTTTTAGGATGAATTTCTTTTTGCCATTCACAAAATAGGTACACCCATATATAGAGTTACATCCCTATAGTCAAGTAACTAATCGTCCTATAATTCCTATAATCAAGCAAAATCAAACTCCTACAAATATGCACAGAATATTTACTTACTGTTATTTGCTGAACCATACACCTAATATTGCTAATATTATAGCTAAGATTCCAATATCCCCCTCAAGTTGGAGCACGCAAGTCCCGAATGCCCCAACTTGCGAAGGAAGTACTCAAACTATCATCTACCTAATGCCTTTGTAAATATATCGACCAGTTGTTTATAGGTCAGAACATAAGCTGGTCGAATGGAACCCTTGTGAACCTCGTCATGAACAAAATGGTGGTCCACCTCAATATGTTTCGTCTGCTCATGAAACACTAGATTTGATGCGACATGTGAGGCTACTTGACTGTCATAATATAATTTGATTGGGTTTGAAAACTCCACACCGAGTCTCAATAGTAGCCCTTTTAACCATTTTAATTTACAAGTAGTCATAGTCATAGACTGATACTTCGCCTCAGCCGATGAACGTGATGCTGTATGTTGTTTCTTAGTCTTCCAAGAGATTGGCGAGTTCCCTAGCAGAATGAACCATCCGATCAAAGAGCAATGAGTTTGTAGACAACTTGCCCAATCTGAATCACACCATGCAAATAGTTGTAAATCACAGTCTGACCTTAGCATAATTCCTTGGCCAAGATTCCCTTTCAAGTAGCGCACGACGCGTAGAATAGCCTCCCAATGTTCTTCTCATGGTTGCTGCATGAATTGAGGCAACACTTGCACACAGTATGACAACTCAGTCTGTGTAGCTAAGAGATAGATAAGTCGGCCCACCAAACATCTGTAACTCTCAGTATTAGATAAAAGATCTCCATCTACCAAAGCCAAATTATGATTTTGCTCTAGTGGGACAGATGCAAGTTTAGCTCCAAGCAGACCGACCTTAGAGATAATATCCAATGCATATTTGCGATGGCACAAGAAAATACCTTTAAGACTACGGGCTATTTCAATACCTAGAAAATATTTCAACACTCTCAAATCCTTTATGTGAAAACAATTGCTCAAATATTCCTTGAAGTTCCGAATGGTTGCATTGTCATCACCCGACATAATAATGTCATCAACATATACAAGGATATTGATTTGTACCTTTTCTTGCCACAAAGTGAAAAGAGAATAGTCCGATTATGATTGCCTGAAACCATATCTTTAAAAGGCAGTTACCAATTTTGCGAACCAGCACCGAGGAACTTGTCTTAATCCATACAAAGACTTTTTTAGATGACATACCATCCCTGGTTTCATTGAATGAAAACCAGGAGGCATATGCATGTATACTTCATCCTTCAAATCTCCGTATAAGAATGCATTATGTACATCCATCTAATGAAGTCCCCAATTCTTAGCTGCTACCGCTGTTAGGAAAGTGCGAATTGTAACTATCTTCGCCACTGGCGCAAAGGTTTCATTATAGTCAATCCCTTCAACATGTTTATTGCCGAGAATTACCAATCGAGCCTTGTAGTGCTCAATCATTACATCAGCATTATATTTGATCTTATAAACCCATTTACAACCAATGGCTTATTTTCCAGGTGGTAAGGTCTCTATAGTCCCTGTTTCATTATCTTCCAGTGCTTGTATTTCCTTTTTCATTGTATCTCTCCATTTCTCATCTTTTACCACTTCAGTAAAAGAACTGGGCTCAACACCTACAATAATAGCTCCCAAGAAAACACGATGTTGTTTAGAAAATTTATCATAGTTCATATAATGTGCTATAGGATAAGGACTACCTGAGGAATGTGTATGGCCAAGTGAGCTTGCAGAGTGGCTTAACTGTTTTGCGGTGTGTATGACATAGTCTTGCTATCTAGGTGACTATTGTCATTGCCTGTGACTGCGTCCCAATGGAATTTCGGATTGCTGGCCATCCTTGCTGTCATTTTTATCCCCCTTACTCTAGTTACTCCTTCGTCTTGTACATGACATGAAGGTACCTTGGCATATTTCTCATCATTCATATTCCCTATTCTTGTTTGATCCTCTTGTCCAAGAGATATTTGTTCTCCATGCACTGCATTATCTCCTTCTTGTCGAGGCATCATGAAATAGTGTCCCATGTCTCCGCTCACATTGGCTCCCAACGTTATTTCCTCTTCGGCGACAAAGCCATCAAACTTAGTATTTGTTGTATTGCCTTGCTCATTAGTGACTTTACTCATATACGGAAACTCATGTTCCATAAATACAACATCTCTAGAGAGAAAGAATTCTCCTTAGTCCAAATTATACTTTCTTTCCAAAAGGAAACCCAACAAAAACACATTTCCTACTTCGACCGGCTAATTTTTCTCCTCCACGGTTTTGATTATGATCATAAGTCAAACATCCAAAAACTCAAATGTTTTTTAGTGAAGGGGTTTTACCAAACAAAATTTCATAAGGCGTTTTTCCTCCTAATAGATAGAAGGAGTTTGTTTAATCAAGTATACAGTTGTCAAAATACACTCCCCCCAAAATTCAATAGGCAAATTCGCTTAGAAGCATAGTGCCCGTGCAACATTGAGCATGTGACGATGTTTACGTTCTACTCTCCCATTTTGCTGAAGGGTCCCAACACATGAGGTTTGATATATTATGCCATTTTCCACAAAAAAAAAAAAAAAATCATCTAAGCAAGTGAACTCCATTCCATTATCACTACGCACTATTTTCACGAACTTATTAAATTGTCTCCGTATCATAGCAAAGAAATTTCGAAGAGTTCATGCTACTTCTGTTTTATCATGTAACAAATAAACCCACACACCCTAGAATAATCATCGACAATCATCAAAAAATAATATGCATCACAAAAAGTTGGAGTTCTATAAGGACCTCACAAGTCACAATGAATCATTTCAAAAATATTGGATGCCTTATTATCATTAGGAATAAGCTCTCCTCGACATAGTTTTGCTCGGAAACAAACATCACATCCCTGAGTGCACTTATTACTATTTCTACTAACAATTGGCAACAGTTTAATGACTTTGTCAGAAGGATGACCCAAACTTTGATGCTAAAGATCAATTGTGTCTTTTCTTGTTGTCTTCATAGCTTGTCCCGACGCCATGCTCCGGAAGAAGTAGAGCCCCTCGCGTTGCTCACCCGCATCAATTAGCATTCTCGAATTGTGGTCTTTTATAACACAAAATTTATTAGTGAACTGAACTATGCAATTTGACTCTTCAGTTAACTGTGATACTGAAATCAAGTTACACTTCAAATTAGGCACATATAACATATTATTTAATTTTAAGTGTTCATCCAACACTATAGTTCCTTCTTTCTCTGCCATTGTTTCCTTCCCATCAGGTAGTCCAACGGGGCACGCCAGAACTCCCTTCACTTTCCTCATCAACTCAAGGCTACATGTCATATGATGAGAGGCCCTAGTATCAATTATCCATTGTATCATCTTATGCTTACCACTTAATCTTCCTTGATTTCTTTCTTTCTGCGTGTTCAACAGATTAAGCAATAGACCCCATTGTTCATTACTCAATCTGCTCAACACTCTTTTGTCTGTTTCGATTGTTTGTCCTTGATCCGTGCTTCCCTATACTGTCATCTGCGCTACGTTTGCCCGTATCTACCCATTGTATCCTTTGCCTCTAGATACAGTTGGCTGCCTTTGTCCTCCTTGTCCATGACCTGTTGTATGTCCACTTTCTCGAGATCGATCACCCCACCAATCGGGATACCCAGTTTTCTGGAAGCATGATTCTACATCATGTCTTGTCCTCTTGCAATTTGAGCATACCACAACTTTGTTCTTGCTCTTTGTTCGTCCCTTCAAACTTGTTGTTGTTTGAACTGCAAAGGCTATGGGCTCACTCTATTGTTCCTTCCCATGAGTTATGCTATGAACTCGCTCCTCTTGGATAATCATAGTATATACTCTGTTCAAATTTGGTAATGGTTCGGTGCTTAAGATATTGGAGCGCATCGTCCCATAAGTCGAGTCATCCAAGCCCATCAAAAATTGATATATCCTTTCCTCTTCACGCATCTTGTCCAATTCCGCACCAATGTTGCATTTGCATCATCCACATTGGCATGTTGGGTACTGCTCATAGTTACCCAATTCTTCCCGGATCAACTTTAATTTTCCATAGTAATTCATAACAGTTATCCCTTACTGTTTGCATTCGGGCAATTCAAATTTAAGATGTTGAATTCGTGGTCCATTTCTTACCGAGAATCGCTCGTTGATATCCTCCCAAAGTTCCCTTGCAACCTCCATGTGAGTTATAGTCACACACAAAGTTGGTTCGATTGTATTTAAGATCCATGATACCAGCATGGAATTAACTGTCCATCCGTCTTCTTGTTCCATAGAATTATATGAAGGCAGTATCACCGAACCATCGACAAAGCCAAATTTTTTCTTGGTTCGTAGCACCGTCCTCATCGCTCGTGCCCATTCGTCATAATTGTCGTCTTTCAACTACACTTGTGTAATAATATTCCCCGGATTGTCATTGGCTGAGAGATAATATGGTGATCTTTCACCATCCACCTTTTTGTTAATGCCACTGTTCTCAGCCATAGCCAAGTGGCTTTGATAACATAAGAGAAATGTGTTTTGGGATGAATTTCTTCTTGCCATTCACAAAATAGGTACACCCATATATAGAGTTACATCCCTATAATCAAGTAACTAATCTTCCTATAATTCTTATAATCAAGCAAAATCAAACACCTAAAAATATGCACAGAATATTTACTTACTGTTATTTATTGGACCATTCATCTAATATTGCTAATATTATAGTTAAGATTCCAATAAGTTGTTATCACTTTATTTATTTATTTATTTTGTTAGTACAAGAAAATGCAATCAAATGAAATCGATCTAAAGAAGGGAGAATCGAAGTAAGGAGACTCTACCGCTTGAGTTATTCCTAAGAGACGGTGTCATCACTTTATGTCCACATCAGCATCATTCCTTACCAACCAAACATGTCATGTCAACACATGATGTCCACGTCATTAATGGTGTCGGTCTAAAAACTTGATTGTTATATATTTTAAAATTAAAAAAGAAATCCAATTATAGCAAAATAAAATTTGGGTTCAATTGAAATTTTGAGTCAAAATTCAAGAATTATATATATTATAATTTTCTTTTATAGTGGTTTGACAAATTTCAATTTATGTCCGCTTATCTCGTCGCCTTCTACCTATTTTTCTTTGAAGTAGATGAACTACCTCTCCATAAGTTGACCGGATGTTATTAATGTGAATGTTCAAGTAAATTGATAAAGAAAGTTTGTTTTTTTAATATATGTTATTCTATTTATAATTTTTTTAATTAAAATAAAAATATTATTATAAAATCTCAATGATTATAAATTGAACTTACACAATTTTTAGAGAATTATTGGTTGTTTATAGGCTGGGTATACCTACTCTTAGTTGTTTCCACCCCCTCTGAGTTCTTTGATATGATGAAGAGCTTAAAAAGATGAGTAAGAAGATAAAGTTTTACACCAAATTTAATTTAAGTTCCTAAATTTTATTTTATCACGATTGATTTCTTAAATTTTAAAAAATATAGCAATTAGGTTCTTGGGTTAAGCTCAGGGGCTTCATAAGCATAAAATGGTATACTTTAAACGTAAGAAAAGGATTCTAAAAACAAAAAAAGGTAAAAATTCATTATTCTTTTTTTTTTCGGGTGTTAATAGATATAAAAGACTTTATTCTTGTGTATGAGGAGCCAAGATTTGGGAGCTGAGCTTAATAAGACAAGGCATATGGGTGATACCATCTATAAGCAAAGATCCTAGGAGAAATGGGGTAAAAGAAATATAATTTCAAAATTTTAAACATTCTATAAAATATATAATAAAACTTAAATTATTTAAAACTTTTAAATATTAACTGATTCCAAAATTTTTCTAGTGGTGAGAGAGAGAGAGAGAGAGATAAGCTGGTAGCAATAAACTTGCTATCGGCTTTTTTTTTTTCCTTTTAAATAAACTATCAATATTTGATAATCATATTTATTGGAGGTGAGTTAGACTTCACAAATGATGGTCATGCTAACTTGAATGAGGTGATTTGGTCATTTGACAATCTCGATCGATAAGACTTGCAAAAAACCATCGAAGGGTGTTCTTCCAATACTTGAGTTAAAGAACAATTTTTAAAAAGAAGGAAACAGATTGATATTGAGAGGAGAAAGCTCTATATGACTTGTATATAAAGTGTAGGTAAAGAGGACTTATCTAAGCAGTAGGTATCTTTGAGCTTTTATAGCTTTTGGGCGTGAGAGCCGTGTGTAAGCAGGGTGATTAAATCCTAATTTTCTTACAAGAGTATCCCGAGATTTTGGAGAATTATTTCATAGGATTCTTAAAAATTGTAAAATCTATCCGATTTGGAAAGTTCAAATTATTACGGAAATTTTTTTTCTTATCGATCACGATTGTAGGTCTCCATTCTATTTGCATGAGATTCTTCCCGTGATTTAGGGAGAGCAGATATTATATTAGTAGTTTGTGTATTGACCATTGAGCACCAAGGACGTCTTGGGACCGACCAGTTGAAGTACCGAGTGGTTGACTATCGAGAGAAAGAGAGATACAGAGGTGATCGGTGAGTACCAGGAGAGCTTATTGACAAATTAGGGATCTCGCTATCTTTTGGCCCAGCATAACTTGGACCGTGTATTATCAATATTAGATTCAATTAAATTCGATTTAAATTAAGTTAAATCCTTAAGAGATAACTTTCTCGCAATATCTCTATCTATAAAATTTAAAATCGAGATATTATTTAATAAAATCAATTTTTGATCAATGAATCAACTAGTCCCGGTGGGTGTAGTTATTGTGTTGCGTCACATGTGATGCTATGAGTTCTGATTTTTGTTCACAAGTCAAAGGCCTAATTCAAATTAGACTAGGCCCAGGCTTGCCTTTGTATTCAAAGTGAAATTTAACTCAAAAGGATGACTTGGCTTTGATCAAGTAGATCAGAAAAAGAGACCTATTTCTTTGAATCAAATGCTCTTCTTTAGGCTCCAACCAAACTTTTCCTTTGCTCAACCAGTAGGAAATTCAAAATAAAGTTCTATCTTCATATTATTTCATGATTTTGCATAAAAGAAAATTGTCATACTCTAAAAAGAAGTTTGCCAAGTTCAAGGTGAGGCAACTGATCACCCTCTTTCATAGCATTTCCCCCTTGATGGGGGGGGGGGGAGAGAGAGAGGGGTAGCTTAGCATAAAAATTTCTCATAATTTTCTTAATTATGCCGCCTCTATCCTCTTTTTTTTATTCCATTAGAAAGTATGCGAGTTTAGAGAGAGCAATCCTTTTTATTGTTATTTTTTTGGGATAGAAAACAGAAAAGCAACAAAAACAAAACAATGAGAAGCCTATGAGAATGGCATACCATGCTTCCTCCTAAGCCAGGACCTCCCGCTGGCATCTGCCAACAGTAACTCTTTAATAACATCAGGGGGAATTACATCTTCATAAAGGCCAACTTCTACCTCCTTACCCATTTTCACGAGCTTGTTGGAGCACTTGTTTGCTTCCCTATAAATGTGATTGATCTTAAGGATACTCAAATCCGTCATCAACTCTTTACACTCATTAACCAAATTAAGTCATGGATGATTTTCTTCAATTCCCTCATTAACCGCCTTAACCACTATGAGAGAGTCACTCTCAATATTTAACTTGCCTACATTCTTCCAACCAGCTATCCTTAAGCCTTCTATCAGAGCCCAAAGTTCAGCTGTCTCCCTATTCATCTTCCATATATTTATCCAAAAATCATGCAACCAAGCTCCTCCATTGTCTCTAAACAAACCCCCTACTCCAGCTTTGCCACTTCTAAGATCCGTAGCTCCATTTATGTTAAGTTTAGTCACACTGTGATCTGGCCGAGCCTAACTAACCAGCAGCTCCTCACCTTTCTTAATATCCCTATCTTCACTCATGCCACACATCCTGACCCTACAAATGATTCTGTTGGCTACTGAAGATGTTGGTTCCTTCTTGTTCTAATGGACAAAGTTGCATCTCGCCTTCTAAATTTCCCACAAAGTAATCATAAAGATTACATTCGTTTCACTCCTTTGCAAGCTAGTAACTTTTGAACATTCGTCCTTTAACCAAATTGGCACACTTTTTCTTTAGAAATTGTCATCAGTCATGAACCTCATTTGAAGTTAACCCCAAATCTCCCTTGTGTGATTGCAGTCCCTCAAAACATGACCTACAATTTCCTTTTCCTCCCCACAAATAGTGTAGGTCCCATTATCTCTAATGCCTCTTCTTTTCAGCTCTACATAGGTGAGAATTTTTCCCCTTGCAGCAAGCTAATAGAAAATTTTAACTCTTTCCAGGCATTTCTTACCCCAAACCCACCCAATATCCGTAGCATTATTGTCATGGTTATCCCAATCTTTCTTTTGAAGCCAATACGTGGAGGCAACTGTGAAGTCCCCAGCTGAGTTCTCAATCCAAAACACCAAATCTTCACTTCTCCTACACTTGGAGATAGCCATGGCTCTGATTTCCTCAATAACATATCTGGGAAGAACCAAACTCAACTCCTCCTCCTTCCACTTACCCTCCTCATCCAAATAGTGACTGATCTTGATGTCTGGATCTTACAACACCTTAGGGATAAGAGCTTTTTCCGCAAGAACATCATTCCCTAGCCATTTATCATACCAAAAACTTATACATCTTCTGCTTCCAATCCTTCGTTTTAAGCATTTCTTCAAACAATCATGGCTAGTACAAATACCTCTCCATACTGCAGAAGAATTGCCTTTCTTACGATGATCTAGCAGACCTTCTCCATTAAGATACTTGCTGCTTAGAATCTACACCATAAGGCTGAATCGTTCTTGATGACCCTCCAACCCAATTTAGACATGAATGCCACGTTGCATTCTCTTATAGTTCTAATGCCCAGCCCGCCTTCATCTTTAGCTACACACACTTTGTCTCACTTCACAAGGTGTACTTTTCTCCTCTCTTCATTGCTCCCCCCATAAAAAATCCCTATTTAACTTATCCAACTTCTTACATATGCCCTCCAAGAGCCATGAAGACTGCATAGTGTATATAGGGATGGCCATAGTGACTGATTGGAAGAGAGTTATCTTACTAGCCATGCTAAGCAATTTAGCTTTCCAATTACTGAGATTGCATTGGACCTTTTTAATGAGATGGTGGAAAAAGTCTTTACCAACCTAGCCACGAATTATGGGAACTCCCTAGTACTTCCCCAAATCATTTGTGAGGGAGAATTTGCTGCATGCCACGAGGGAGGATTTAAGATGTCTAGGAGCCATAGGGGAGACCCATAACTTCGACTTTGTGGGGTTAATCTGTGAACGACTTTCTTCTGAGAACTCCTTAAAACAACTAAAAATGGTACTCAGATTCAGATGTTCGGCCTCAACAAACAGAACAAGATCATCAGCAAAAAATAGATGAGAGATCTTAGGCCCCCTTCTTGAGGTTTTGATTGGCTTCTAAGCACCCTTAGCCACCTTTTCCTGAATCATGCAAGATAATCTTTCCATCACTAGAATAAAGAGGTAGGGGGAGATTGCCTTAACCCCTGACCTGCCTTGAAAGGACTAAGAGTCTCACAATTCCAAATGATTGATATATCACCACTTGAGACCTTGAACATAATAAGCTTCACAAGATTTCAAGACAAATTGATCTCGAGTAAGACCTTGGCAAGGTACTCCTAATTGACATTGTCGTAAGCCTTTCTCAAGTCGATTTTCATGACCATGGGGTATTTGGATATCCTGATGGAGTGAACAATCTCTTGAATTGCTACAATATTATCTAATGTTCCTCTTCCTGGGAAAAAGCAGTTCTGATGGCTCCTAACAAGCTTCTAGAGGATAGGTCTAGCTCTTGCCACCTAATTCTTGTTAAGAGCTTTGAATGAAGTATTTAAAAGACTAATATGTCTAAAATCTAAAATCTCTTTGGGTTTCTTGATCTTGGGAATGAGGACCATCAATGCTTTTGAGATATCTGGGCAGAAGTACCCATCCCTCAAAGCCTTATTTACAAAGTTGCAAAGCTCTCTTTTGACAGTGGGCTAGAATTTTTGATAAAATACCAATTGAATACTGTCTGGGCCAGGAGCCTTAAGGCCTTTCATGGAGACAACTACCCTTCTAACCTCTTCCTCTTCAAAAGACTTGTTAATTCTAACTTGCTCTTCTTCATCTTCTGTCTTTGAACTGAAATCTGTTGCTAGGCCCCGAAACCTTCCTCCCCGAGAAGAGATCAATGAAATAATAGTTAGTGTGGTTTCTTAACTTCTCCTGATCAGACGTCCATACTCCATTGATTTTCATTGATGTAATATGGTTGTTTTTTCTTCTAATTCTTGTAGTAGTGTGGAAAAAAACTAGTATTTATATCCCCTTCAAGAAACCACTTGATTCTTGACTTTTGAAACCAGAAGATCTCTTCTTGCTCTAAAACCTTGTGATAATCCTATAATAGGTTATGCTTCAATTTTGGAGATAGATAGAAGTGAGGTATTTCAGAGATATTTGAATTCCCCTCAACCTGACCTCCAATTCTTTTTTGTTGTGAAAGATGTTACCAAACACCTATTTATTCCAAGCTTTAACTTCCTCCGTAGTGATTTGAATGGCTTACTCTAAGGAGCCTTTTGAAGCTTTTCAGGCCTCTTTAAAAACATCTTTAAATATTGGATGAGTGAACCAAACAGTTTCAAACCTGAAAGGTCTCTTTTCTTTGCTTAGAGGATGAGACAAACATAAGTTCCATCTGATGGGGCAATGATCTCCATGAGTCCTTGTGAGAACCATCGCCTCATCTCTGGAAAGGCTAATTTCGCCTCCAAATTGTAGAAAACCCTATCAAGTTTTTCTTGCAACTTTATCTTTCCCTAACCTTGTCTGATCCAGGTGAATTTTGGGCCTCCCGTTGAAGTGTCCAGTAAATTACATGACTCCCATCTATTTCAGAACTTCTAACATCTTCTCCAAGTGGAATTGCTACATTTACTCATCTCCTTAATACTAGCGATCTTATTAAAATTGCCTAACACAATCCAAGGCCTTCCATGTTACTAGCAGTGCTGACTAATTCTGCCTAAAACTCACCCTTAGCTCTATGACACGTCTGGCAGTACACCCAAGAGACATGCTAACTTTTATTACCAACCTTCATGTTACAATGGATAAACTACTTAGATGACGAGATTATATTGACAGTAACTACATCAAGGTTCTAGGACACCACATACCTCCCTTAAAACCCTCTAGCAGCACTATGAACTCTTTATTCAGACCATACCTATTCATGAATTTTGGGAAAATATTATTTTTAGCTTTTGTTTCAAAGCAACAAATTGTTGCAAGCTTTTCTCTCTTAACCAATTCACAACAGGAATGGCGGAAATTACTACATCCCACCCCTCTACAATTCCAAACTATGATTTTACTATTTATCATTAAAAAAACAAGGAAATGGAAGGAACCGCAAACACTTACTTAACATTCCCTATCATCAGCTCCCCTCTTCGTCAACCTCATAGGCTCCTCTTTATCCCCTAATACATCACAATCCATGCCTTTTCTCTCCTCTGCAGCCTCACTATCCGTTGCAATCAAAGTCCATTTTTTAATAACAGACTCTCCTGGCTCTAATCCTCTTCCCAATGCCTTTTGTCCTCACCGTCTCTATCTCATCCACCTCGGGAACCTATATTGCTTTTTCCTTCATTGTTCCTTGCAGCAGGGCCTCTTCCATCGCGAACCCATCCTTTGTCGTCACCTCTTTTCTGCTTCCTCTGAGGATGGACTTGCTCAAATTGGAATAATGTTCAGCTCATCATCATCATTACCAGGATTTTAACTCACATCTTAACTCACATCTCCCAAGAAGGCATTGACTTTCTCCAAATGGCTAAACTTATTTGTGTAAGTACCTTCCCTCTTCTCCTTTCCTCTAGATTTTCCATTTTTACTAAATTTTTATCTTCTTTGCACCACCATCCAAGGGCCTAAACCCTCATCGTTGACTGCCGTGCCCTCCGCCTCCTTTGGCCGCTCGCCTATTGAACCGTTTGAAGCTGGATCTAGACCCATTTCGCTAGAGCTAGCCCCTTCATTTTAACCCATTTACTGCAGTCATCTGTTTTATGGCCAATCTTGCCACATTTAAAACAAATGAGATGTAGTCCTTCGTATTCAATCCATTGAATCTTCTTTTGAATTTTAACCCTAGAAACCAAAGCTTTGTCTAGGTCAATCTCCACACACACACGAGCGTATTTTCCCCTTGTGTCGATTTTTATCGGTTTCCCCACTGTTTTCTCTATTTTAAACAAAATGGTTTCATTGAAGAATTCTATTGGTAGTTGAGGAAGTCTTATCCAGACTACCGTATACTTAATTTTACCATCTGTAGGGGAGAACCATGGATGTCATTTCCTTACTATGAGATAGTGGTGCACATGGTAAAAATCATGTTTGCTAGTAAATTTGATGAGCAAGAACCCCCCTCCTAAGTCAATTAGTTTCAGATTTCCTTTCAATCTCCACATATTTGTCACTTTCATTAACATCAATTGATAGCCTATAATCCTTGCCTAGCAGCTTGATAATCAAAGTTTGCCTCCATGGCTTCCGTGATCCTTTTAAGACTTCATCCGACCAGTGCCAACAAATGGTTCCTCCATGTCTTCTCCCAACAAATCCTCCTCTTCCTCTGCTTCAAATTCCTCCATTAAATCGGGACTCATTTCTAGCCCTTCGCTCTGATTTACACGTCCCATCAGTATTTCCTTAAAAGGAGGACCGTGCCTGAATGCCATTAACACTCGCATCTGCTTTGGGTTTTTGACACTTCGCTCCATGCAATCTTCTTCTTCAGTCTACCACCCATTCCATTCCCCTGCTTCCTACTCCTCTCTCTCTGAGTAATCCTTTTTATAACTACTAAATAAATCGGAGTCATATCCTATTCATTAAAAAAACAACCGCTAGACAATACCTATTTATTCCCCTCTCTTCTTTTTCCTCATTTCAAAAGCGTCCAAAAGACATCATTTATCCTAAAGTGGGAGGTTTAATGGAGATGCCAAATGCCACCCAATATTGATGACCAACGATACAGATGCAAGACCCTCTTGGATTTCCAACCTTGAGAAGAAAAGCATTAATTTAATGCAAAAAACTTCAAGTCAGGTGATCAGTAACATTGACACCCAATTCATTGTAGGCACACAATAATGGCGCTCATTGAACCATGACAGCTAAAGTTAGATCAACCGTGGCAGGACCAAAGAAAAAGAAGTGCAAAAGCCGGAGAGGAGCCAACATAATTACAGGATCATCCACCCAATGACAAGATAACTGTTATTCACAGTTCACACAATCATATGGATAAAAAGTCCCCGTTGGCTATAAACATAAAGATCAAATATTTTGGGGGGCCAGAAAGAAAGCTGCCTCTATGGTAAGAATAAAGATGACGATTTAAAAAAAAAAAAAAAAGAGGAAAGAAATTACACAAATATCAACCATTGTTGGAATTCAAGAATCAAAAAATCACTCACCTACTAGAAGAGTAACATTCTACGGGTAAAATTTTCTCATATTTCTTCTTCACCCTACAGCTGAGGATGGAGGCTGTGCACCAGAGTCAACGGTGTGTGTGCGCTCGGATGAACCATCAACTGCATCAATGAATTCTGGATCTTGCTCTTTCTGCAGGCCAGAATGGCATAGCTCCTCAATTCGGGTGGTCACTTCAGTCATTGAAGGGCGCTGATCCGGGTACTGAGCGGTACAGTCAATTGCAAGCTGTAAGAGTTGAACCATGTCCTCCTCAACATTTTGGTACCTCAAGAGCTCGACATCAAACACTTCAGCAGTCCACTCCTCTCGGACAACAGATTGCACCCATCTCGGAAGATCCACGCCTTCCTCGTTTAAAATGGCATGTGTTGGTGCCTTTCCTGTGAGCAATTCCAAGAGTAAAACTCCAAAACTGTATACGTCCGCCTTTTGAGAGACTTTGCGAGCATCTGTCACTTCTGGTGCACGGTAGCCAGCAACGCGGTTGGGAGTGGAGGAAGCACCGACAAGATGAGCAAGGCCAGAGTCGGAGACACGGGCTTCATAATTTTTACTGAGGAGGATATTCGATGATTTTATGTTTCCATGGGAGGAAGTGGGACCCTTTGCATGAATGTATGCAATGCCACGTGCAGCTCCAAGAGCAATGCCAGACCTAGTTTCCCAATTCAAGGGAGTCCTACCTGCTCCTCTGGTTCCTGTTATGGAAGAGTTAAATAATGACCTGATGTCAGATGTATGTGGCCAAAATAGCGCTACCCATTCAAATTTCGCTTATCTCATGTCTTATCTTTCTATAACACTTCCCAAATCAAGTCAGCAGAATTTTTTGGATTCATCATAAAAGGCACTCGACATGGAACAAGAGACACAGATGGAGTTCCATGTGAGAGCCTCTTGCTATTACCAACAAACAAGCAAGCAATGCCAAAAACTACATAGTTGCAATGAAATGTGGGACTTTGGAATTAAAAATTTTGTGCGAAGGGAACATCAACTCTGGGAACCTCATTCAAGGTACTTTAAAAACATAAATCTCTCATTTTTATAATGATTTGAGAATTGTTATTACCACTTCCTTGTGCACAACATTGGAAGAGAACCCAGAGAATCTAAAAATTAATAATTCTTCACACGGTTTCATGTTCATTCGGCCCATACCAGTATGATGGGGCCTGGCCAGACAAACATCATATTCCTAGTCCTAGAAATAAAACAAGTTAACCAGGTAACGCATCATGACACTCCTTTCCCGATTCAAATGTACATAGGACAATCTCTTCAAAAAAGATGACAAAGCTATTGAATATGACGAAAAAAATACTTGAACAGAAGTCCAAGAAACTTGTTTTATGCAAAAGAGCCATGAATATTAGTGAGACCACATCTAGCTCTAGAATAGAACCATGACGTAAATCAAGTCCATCACATGGTCCATACACACATCTAAAATCTTCCTTAAATGTGGCACTGTTAATTAGGGAAAAAAATAAGAAATATTAATTTCAAAGTCAAGTCTCTTTTTAAGGAATTAGCAAAAATTATCTAAAGAAAACTTCTACAAACATGCAATGCACTTAAAGTAAGTAAGACAACATCAAAATAACCTAAGCAAATAACTAACCTAGGAAGATGATTGTAATCATACCAAACACATCATATAAACACCATTATTAAAACAAGCAAAGGCCTGTTACTCATAATAATAACAATAATAATAGAAGATGTAAAAAAAAATAAAGGAAAAAAAATTCAATTCCAGAGGAAAATTCTCACCATGCAAAAGTGCAGACAAGCTTCCCATGGGCATGTAATCATACACCAAAAGTTTCTCATCCCTACTGTAATAATAAGCCCTAAGAGGCACCAAATTCTCATGGTCCATTTTCCCAACAGCCTCAATCTTTTCCCTAAACTCCTTCTCGTTAACATTCATATCCTTCAACCTCTTCACTGCCACAGTCGTTCCCACTTCCAAAACAGCCTTATAGGCAGTCCCAAAAGCTCCCTTCCCCAATACCTCAGCTGAAGCTCTCAACAAATCCTCCAAATCAAACACCTGTGCTGAATTCCTGAAGAACACCAACTTCTTATTAGGATCCACCTCCACTTTGTCCCTGGCCACCGCTCCAGCGGCCGCAGCAGCCCCAACACTGCGACTCTCAGTTTCCATAGTCTTGTCTCTTGGCATTTCCACATCCATTTGCTTAGCAGGAGCAACATCCATTGATCTAGATTTCTCACTCTTCCTACTTTTCTTACAACACAAGAACAAAATTAAAAGTAATAACAACAAACCCACTACAGATCCAATCACAATTCCAGCAATAGCACCACCAGACAACCCATTTTTGGAATTACCAGGACAAGCAGCCAAAGGTGACCCACAAAGGGAGTTTCCCTCAAAAGCACTAGATGTGAAATTTGAGAGCTTAGAAGGAATTGGACCACTTAAATCATTATTAGAAACATTGAACTGTGTAAGATTTAAGGCACTCAGATCAGGAATTGTACCATTCAACTGATTATCCTCCAAATACAACGATCCCAACCTAGTCAATTTATTAAAATTCGGCGAAATCTCCCCAGAAAACTTATTCCCAGCAAGATTCAACCTAACCAAATTATTCAAACCAAACAAGAAACTAGGAATCTCACCGGAAAACATATTTCCCTGCAAATATAAATTCCTCAATTCAACCAACTGACCAAGATCCTGAGGAAGTTGACCGATCAGCGCGTTGAATCGGAGACTGAGTGTGTGTAGCTGAGTCAAATTACCGAACACATTAACCGGAAGTTGACCGGATAGACCCATACCCGGTAACCTCAGCATAACAACTCTGTTAGACTCGCATACGACGCCGTTCCATGAACAAGGAGATTGTTCCGAGGTATTCCAGAGTAGTGACCGGCCACCCACCGCCGACCGGAGTGCCAGCAGCGCCGCCATATCGGCCGCCAGATCCGATTTTCCGACCAACGCATTACAAAGTAACATCAACAACAAAGACAACATATGACGTCTCACTTTTTTCATTTTTGAATGAAAAAACAGAAACCCAGTTCTGAATTTTTGTCTCAGAAATGGGTTTCTATCGATTTCTTCTTTCTGTCTGTATGTAGAGAGAGAGAGAGAGAGAGAGAGAGAGAGAGCTGGGTTACTGCACAAATCTATGGGTTTATTGTGGTTGCATAGTCCCTATTAAACGCATTAGTGTGTGTCCCAAGTAAGTGGAACCCATATTTTGGAAAAGACGAAGGGGGATAATTTTGTAATACTCTTGGGAAGTACCGTGTAGTTTTAGAAATGGAAAGTTCGATTCTGTCAAATTTTACAAATGATTTTATTATTATTTTTTAATTTAAAAGCTTAGGATTATTAGAAAATTTTGAGTTTGTAGTGGTACGATTCGGCCAAATTTGTATATTTTTGGCATATGTTTTAGCTTTATAAGGCTAGAGTGTCCACGCGGCTAATAAATCTGAATTTCCATTAATTCATTCATTCATTCATAAGTAATTTTTTATTTTTAATTTTGGCAAGTGTATCAAGCAATGATTCTCTTGCTGTCATCTCGAATTTACTCTTGGTAATTTCCGATTCTGATTTAATCCATTCAATTGTTCTGGTCTTCTTATGGCATATTCAAATGTTTCAATTTTTTTATTTTTTAATTAAATTATATAATATTCCCTTTCTAATTCCGAAATAATTTGTCTAAATATAATAAACGGTAATTTTCCCTTTACTCATAGACTCTTCAAACCTTTATACAAAAGGATCTATAGCTCAATTAACTTTCAATCATATAATTCTTTCCAAGAATTTTATATAATTTATGATTGAGTATAATTTTTTTTTCATATTTTGATAAAAAAAAGATCGTATTCAGTGTCGAAATTTCGACATTGTGAGGTCTGGGGAAGAGAATATCTAAACAGTCTTTCTCTTATTTTTTTTTACAATGAGACTGATTTAAATCCTGAACCTTCAGGACATAATAGAGAGATTTCACCATTACGCCACACCCGCCCTTCTTTTTTCATATTTTGATATATTTAAAATATCAATATTGTTAATGGAATCTATTATATATTTTGATGCTAAAAATTTTTTGAAATTGTAGTTTAACCAATCGAAAGAGCATTTTTGGTGATATAATTTTTGACAATGCACATTCCATTGAGAGGGTAAATAAAGAATAATGTCAGATGGATAAAATGAGTTCCGAATCAAATGCTAATGTTACAGATTATAAATGATTCTTATTATTAATTAATTTGATTTCGATCTTATAAATTTGTCAAAATACATTTCCATAAACTATTGCATAGATATTTGGATATTTAATTCAAAATTTATTTATTCTATTCAGTACTATTTGTAAATAAATATAATCTTTTTCATATGAGTAAAATACCAATTAGGATCTTTTTAAATTTTCACTTACCTAACTTAAAAGATTTTAATGGAAGAGTCCAATAGTGAATTTCTGATTTTTAATCTAATTAAAGAAGAAAAAACATTATTGACATAATTGAGTGACCAAAACCATAGAAACAAAGCTTATACAGCAGAAACGTGAGAAAGAAAGAGACCAATGAGTTTTAGGCATCATCTCCTTCCCCTTTCTTAGAAATATTGAGTTCAAACCTTCCCAATATATATAAAAAAAAAAAATGAGAAAGAGGTGACAGCTGGAAAGAGAGAAATAAAATAAGAAAAAGTTTGAGAGTAATTAAGGTATGGTCGAGGATATGGTGGTAGCAATTGAGGATATTATCTTAATTTAATTTGTTTCAATTTTATTCATATTTAAATATTATTTCATTTCTAATGCTTTTTAATTAAAATATAAATTTTAATAAAAATATAAAGTTTTACAAATAAATATCATATTTTTATAAAAATAATAAAATTATTATTTTACTAATAACTTTTTATTTTAAAATTATCTAATATCAATTAAATATGATATTTAACCTTTTCATATAAGCATATGAGGATATAATTGTTAATATTGCATTGATATCTATACTGAGTTACTTGTTAGTATGAGGATCTCGACGTACCATCACGTGTATATAGTGTAGAAATACGTTAAAAAGTTAAAGTAGTAATTTAAAAATTAAGATGAATAAATTATTACTTAAATATTTAATACTAAATAAATTTCAAATCATTCGATACAAACAAAATGCCACGAATTTAAAAAAAAAATTCTAAAGTTTAGATCATTAAAAATGTGTAAAAGAACATTTAAACTAATTTAAAATAAATAAAATACCCAATATCTAATAATAAAAATTAAAAAAAAAAAAAACTTAACAACAAAAAAATTCTAAATGTTACCTTTATTAGAATTTGATCTTGTAGTTACATGAATAGAAGATCTTGAATTAGAATTAAGGGGATCGTTGCAATAGGTTCATCTTCTACATCAAAATAAATATTCTCACTATCTACTGTCAAAATTTAATGTAACAGCAATATATTTATCTCACTAAGTGAGACCAACTATATAAGTGTTCTTTATTTCATATCACATGCATAATTATATGATTGTTTTCTTTTTATTTTTTTGGGTAACCTAACTAGAGTCACCATCCAGTATTAAAAAATTTGTCTCGATTGATTCAAATCAATTCGTGGTTAGATCCTCTTTCGGGAGGAGATCTTCCAATAAAACCAAAACAGCAGCGCCTCTTATTTTTTTAAGATGATCAAAAATTTAAATCATAGCACATCTCAATACCAATTTAAAAGACAATATAAAAGACACTGATTATATGGGCTGATAGGGACGATCCTCTGTCGCTGTTTTTCATAATGCATGGCGGGAGGATGGTCAGTGTTAATTGAACAAAATAAAATAAAGTAAAGAATAAAATATTGAAGGACAACTGTGAAAGCAAATATTTGCAGATTCTGTGCCAGTTCTTGTTCTTCGCTGTTAAGCTATATTTATTATTATTCTATATAAAGAAATCAACAAAGTGAAAAGCCTGCCTGCCTGCTCAATAAAAAAGATTCAAATTTGAGTCATTTAAAGGAAAGAGATACTATAAAGTGAACTATAACTCATGGGTGGAACTATCATATCTATAACATTCAATCTAAAAAAATAAATAAATAAATAAAAAAATATGGTGTTTATAATAAATTATTTACTACAATATTGATCAAGCATCAAGTATTCATGTTAAAGTATAGATAAACCCAAGAATTTAACTTCCTAAGCACAGAATACAATGCATGGAGAGATGGATGTCATAAATTTTCGTGAGAAAATAATATTTTTAAAGATTTTAATAATATTTTTAGGATTTTTGGGCCTTTTGTATGACTTTTCATATTTTAAAATTTTATAGGATTAATTTCTAAATTACTAATAAAATGTAAATATTAAATACATATATATATGTTTTTTGAATTTCACCCCACAGTGAGTATGGTTCTTAATATTTCATCGTTGAATATTATCTTATAAGCTTTTTTTTTTTAATTTACGGTTGGCGCGTCGGTGGGGACACAAAGCGTCGGTGCTACCATTTCATTTTCTTCTGTTGCAGTGTCCACATTAATTGAACACGCAACTAGTAGGAATCTGGTGGTTGACGTGGCAAATTATGGTTGTTTGGATGTCAGTACAAGAGGAGGACAACGTAACGAGTCATTTAATTGGTTGGGATTGAGCCCACATCACCCGTCACGACCTTTGCCGCCTAGCGGCGGTTCAACGGCTTTATTCCAATGTGGGTGGGGTCCACCGAGGAAATACAGTATAGGACAATCATGGAAGACACTTTTTTGTTGAATATTATTGGCGGGTTTGGTGCTTGTATTTTTCTGAAAAGAAAATTTGTTATTATTTAATTATTATTTTGGAGGAAAAAAGAAGAGGGAATCATCATCCCTCAAAATTGATAAACTGATAAAAGAACAGAAATAAAAGAGATTTAAAAAGGGTATAATTGAAACTTAAATATCTTAGAATATCCCAAAATGTCAAGCGGACAAATATTTTGGGACGTTTGAAAGAGAATATTTGGACACAGAAAAAAAGATCGATGGATTGATTATATAGAAATGAATACATATCATATCTTCTCTTAGATGACATTGCTTTTTTTTTTTTTTTCTTTTTCTTTGTGTCAATATAAAGAAGCCATATAATATTTTGTATATTTTATGTTAAAGATGAATTATGACTTCATAGATACCGGTGCTTTCTTGACTCGAACAGTAGCTGTCAATAAGTGGATGCACCTGCAATAACCGCCAGAGCACTTCAACGGGGAGACTCCGACGCTCAAGTCAATAAATAGCGATTTTCGATTGAAAGAAAACAAACTGAGAGTTGAGAGAAGTTGTTCCCTATGGTCAGTGTGCCTCATGTATTAGACTTAGAGAGCGTACCTTGTTTTAAGAGTTTTTGGGATCACTTATACCTCTGAGAGACGTGCCTCGCTGGGGACTCCAACCTTACCTTCCTTCTTAAACTGATCCGGGAATTTCAGAGATAAACATTTTGAGTTGATTACGATCCCCATTTATCAGAAAGAGCTACCATTTTTCGAAGGGGTGCTTTCCTTACTTGAAAGATCTGGAATTTGCCATTATGAAGTGGGAGATGAAGATAAAGAAAACTTTGACTTTGCTTAGAATCGCTCGATCGATCGTGGGACCTTCATGATTTGATTGTTCGAAGAGTCGATGTTAGCTTACCCAATTGGGGTGATTACCTTTTGGCTAGTTATCGTTCAGCTAACCAGGCGACTGAGGCTCTATCGTTCGGTAGATCTGGACGACTGAGACCCCTCGGTTGATCATCTGAGCGACTATGGCCCTTCAGTAGATTGTCATGACAGTTGTTAGATATCGGTCCGTAGGTGCCTTTTATGGGTTCCTTGAGAATTGATTCATTTGGTGTAGGTTGTGGGCCATATCCCATCATTTGCCCCCAACTTATGGCTTTCTTGAAAAAGGAAAGTCATAAGTTAAGGTATGTGAAGCGTGTTTCATATGTTATGAGCGTATAATGATGCTTGGTCCACTCTGATTCATCCTTTTTGTATGCCAGGAGCGTGAGTATGTCTCTTCAAATACGACTTTCTTCATGGGGAACCGAAGACAATTTATTTCAGCATTTACGACTTGCGTTTGTGTTGATCCGCTTCACCTTCCTTAAATTAATTGAGACCTCTCCTTTTTACTATTATAAATAGCCATGATGCATACCCATTTTCTTTCACCGAGAATTAATACTCCTCCTTCATGGTTGTGTGGCCAAGGATGGTTCCTTCAAGGGGTCGATTCTTAGGTTACTGCAACGTGCGACGCTTCTTGGCCGAGGTGACTTCTGCTGGAATGAGATCTCATTATAGAAGAGGATTACTGGAATGGGATCTCATTATATTGGTCATTCACTTTGGTCAGCATAATCTGATCCCTTGCCACCGAGGGGGTGTATCTTGTATTGCCTTATATGATCTTCTTCGGTCGGTCCTCACCCTCTGGACGCGGTGGGGGTGTTTCTCACACCGTCTTTGGATGGGTAAGTCAAGTCCAGGCTACGTTGGGGTGGCAAAACCCGAGCTGGTCTTCTCTTGTCCCTAACACTACATTTTTGTATTGTTCATAGGGATCATGTTCTCCCTTAGTTTTTGGATCATTTCCTTGGTCCATAACAATTGCTGAGAACTGCTTGTAGAATGACATTACTGTGTATTTCTCGTAGTGTAACTAGCCCAACTTAGCGGCTTGTGTATGTTCTCTTATAACCGAATGTACTATTTTGCACAGGTGTAAATGAAAAAGTTACGCTTTACTTACTTGAGTTCTGTCTCTTCTCTTTTCTATTCCTCGTCCAGTTGCATGCCTTTCTTCAGTCTTTGTCAAAGTGGATTGGTAGGTGCTGGGCGACTGAGACCCTCCGAGCGATAGAGAAAATTTTAAGCTGTGGGCCGCGTCCACCCTTCCGGGAAGTTACATCCCCTATTGACGACGCGTACGATCGGTAAGAGCTGGGCGACTGAGACCCTCCAAGCGATAGAGAAAATTTTAGGCTGTGGGCCACGTCCACTCGTCCGAGGAGTTACATCCTCTATTGACGACGCGTACGATCAGTAGGAGCTGGACGACTGAGGCTCTCCGAGCGATAAAAAAAATTTTAGCCTGTGGGCCGAGTCCACCTGTCCGGGGAGTTACATCCCCTATTAACGACTCGTACGATCGGTAGGAGTTAGGCAATTGAGGCCCTCCGAGCAATAGAGAAAATTTTAGGCTGTGTGAGCAAGACCTTCTGACTGTTGGATAGCGCTAAGGCTCATTGATAGTATATGTGCAGGTTCTCCGATTTCCAAGTCCTAGGTATCACTGACCCATCTAGGTTATCGAGTCAATACGTTCCCAATCGAACTACAGAACGTATTCAATACGGACATTCCTAATTAGAGGTGAGCTTACCCCCGAGCTGTTGTTGACCAGTAGTCTCCACTTTTCGTAGCACCAATTCTCCGGGTTTGAACGTTCGGCTTCTAACCTTTCAGTTATGATACCGGGTCATTTGTTGCTGATAGGCCGTCATTCGTGTTGATACAGATTCTCGCAATTCTGGAAGTAAGTCCAACCTTTCTCGTAAGGTGCATTCATTTTGCCCAGCATCATAGTGAGCTACTCAGAGCGAATGAATGCCTATTTCCACGGGTATGACTGATTCGCTCCCGTAAGTTAGACTGAAAGGCATTTTTCCCGTTGCCCTTCGAGGGGTTGTATGATATGACCAAATAATGCCGCAAGTTCTTCGACCCATCGCCCCTTGGCGTCATCCAGCGTCGTCTTTAGTCCTTACAGGATCGTTCGGTTGGTTACTTCAGTCAGTCCATTGGTTTGTGGGTGAGCAACCGATGAGAATTTATGTTGAATCTCCAGTTTCTCGCAAAACTCCCGAAAGTGTTGGTTGTCGAATTGCTTCCTGTTATCTGTGATAAGGACATGTGGTATACAGAATCTGGTGTTAATATGAGTCCACACGAAGGATTGGACTTTTTACGGCCGTGATCTAGGCTAAAGGCTCGGTTTTCACCCACTTCATAAAGTAGTCGATCACCACAATCAAGAATTTTCACTGTCCCGTGGTTGGGTGGAATGGCTCGAGGATGTCCATGCCCCACCGAGCAAATGACCAAGAGCTGGATATTGGATTAAGCTCGATGGAGGATAACCGAGAAACCAATGAAAAGTGCCGACATCTGTCGCACCTTTTAACGTAGTTGTTAGAATCATCCTTCATGGTTGGCCAGTAGTATCCCTGTCGAAGGGCCTTATAGACTAGGTTTTGGACACCCAGATGATTACCACAAGCTTCTTCGTGAATTTTTCGAATGACGTAGTTTCCTCTTCGGGAGTCAAGCATCGTAGATACGGGTGAGTGAATGACTTACGGTAAAGAACCCCATCGATTATGGCATAGTGCGCGGCCTTTCGTTTCAATTTTATTACTTCCCCCGGAGACTCTGGTAGGCTATCATATCTTAGGTACTCTTCTATAAGGTCCTTCCAACTAGGCGGCTGATCGACTGGGAGGATCTCCTTAGACTCGTCGATGCTGGGATACGGTAGGGTTTCAATATATACTGTTCGGCTAGAAGCGACTGAATCGAAACTAGCCAGTTTTGACAAGGTGTCCGTTTGCACATTTTCCGAATGAGAGATTTGTTGAATGTCTACTTTTCCTAACATATCCATCGTCTCGCGCAACTTACTTAAATATTTCGCCATTACCGGATCTCTAGTTTTGTAAACTCCTTCGATTTGCTTCACGACCAACTGGCTATCCGTAAACACCTTGACATTTCGTGCTCCCATGTTGGTGGTGATTCGGAGGCCCGTTAACAGAGTTTCGTATTCGGCTTGGTTGTTGGTGGCTTGGAAATCAAAGCGGATGGCGTACTCCACCTTAAAATTGTTCGGTCCTACCAATATGAGTCTCGCGCTGCTTCTTGAAGAGTTTGATGATCCGTTTACATGGATAGTCCATTTGGGGGTGACCCACTCTTCCTGATGGCAAGAAAGTTGCCTTTCAGATGCCGTGGGCAAAGTACATTCAAGAATAAATTCGGACAGTGCTTGATCCTTTATCGCGGGTCATGGTCGGTACTGCATATCGAATTTGCCTAGCTCCACACTCCATTTGATGAGCCGTCCTGATGTCTCCCTCTTCTGGAGGATTTGCTTTTGTGGTTGCTCGGTGAGTACCACAATGGTATGGGTCTAAAAATACGGTCGAAAGTACCTCGCTGAGATAATCAAAGCATAGGCTATGTTTTCAATGGGCTGGTAATTAACTTCAAAATCTTTCAGTATTCTGCTGATGTAATAGACGGGCTTCTGGTTGGCGGACTCCTGTCTCACCATTACGGAACAGAGTGTTCGTTCGGAGACAGCTAAATACAGGTAAAGTTATTCCCCGAGAATGGGCCGCGAGAGTAACGACGGTTGCATCAAATATTCTTTTAGCCGTTCGAAGGCCGCTTGACACTCGGACGTCCATTCGAACAGTCGGGATCTTTTCAATACGTCAAATATGGGTTTGTACTTTTCGCCAACTCTGGACATGAATCGGCTTAGGGCCGCTATTCGACCAGTCAGGTGTTGCACTTCCTCGAGTATCTGAGGGTGTCATGTCTAATATTGCTTATATTTTTTCGGGGTTGACCTCTATCCCTCGATCAGTAATCATGAAACCCTGGAACTTTTCGGAAGCAATCCCGAATGTATATTTTTCTGGGTTTAACCTCATATTGTACCGTTCTAAAGTCTGGAAGGTCTTTTTGAGATCTGCGATATGAGCCTCTGTTGTAACACTCTTTACGAGCATGTCGTCGACATAAATTTCAACGTTCCTTCCTAATTGGTCCTTGAAGACTATATTGATCAGTCGCTGGAAAGTTGTTCCGGCGTTCTTCAGGCCAAAGGGCATAACCCGGTAACAGTACGTACCGAATTCGGTAATGAAGCTGGTCTTTTCTTCGTCTTCTAGCGCCATTCCGATCTGGTTATAGCCGGAGTAGGCATCCATAAAACTCAAAAGTTTGTGTCCCGAGAAGTTGTCCACAAACTTGTCAATATTGGGAGTGGATAACTATCTTTCTAATACGCTTTGTTGAGGTCAGTGAAGTTTACACACATTCTCCACTTGCCATTAGCCTTTTTCACCAAGATTACGTTTGCCAGTCATTCGGGATATTTGATTTCGCGGATGAATCCTACTGTCAACAGCTTCTGAACCTCTTCCTGGATGGACGTTCAAGGGCGAATACCCTCTTCTTCTGCTTAACCGGTTTGAAGTCGGGATTAACGGTCAGCTTATGGGTTATGACCGACGGATCTATGCCAGGCATGTCTTCTAGAGTCCATGCGAAAACTTTTGAGTGTCGTTGCAGACAGGCGACTAAGGCCTCTTTGTAAGGGAGGTGATAGGTTGGCTCCTATCCTGACTGTCTGATTGGGGTCGTTTGTCAAAAGGACCTCGATCGTCTCTTCACCTAGTTTAGGCTTGGCTCCCGACTCAGTGTCCTCTCTAGGTTATAGAGTGTCGACCGAGAAAACTTATTGTACGTCTTGTGTCGTGAAAAGGACATAGGGGTTAGGGTCGCTTCTTATGGTAGCCACCCCTAGCGGTGTCCTGAACCTTACTTTCATGTGTCTCGTGCTCGGTAGCGCCTCTAGGTCGTCCAGGCTGGGCCTGTCGAGTATGGTGTTGTAGGGGGAGTAAAGTTTTATCACATAAAAGAGGACGGGAGTAGTTGCGTAATTGGGGAATCTTCTTAGGGTCACAGGGAGATAAATGATGCCTTCAGGATAAGTGGGCTCGTTCGAAAGCCCCTGGAGGGATCCAGTAGATGGCAAAAGCCGAGATGGATTGAAGTCCATCCTACAGAAGGTGTCCCAGGTGAGGAGGTCACAATCAGCCCCCTGATCAACGAAGACCCTTTTTACAGTGTAAGAGTCTATTTTGAGGGTAATGACTATAGAGTCATTACGGTGAAGATCTATTCCTGCTGGAAGGTCATCATCATCAAAGCCTATGATCGGCCTTCTTCTTTTGGTGGGTATCGTGTCGGAGATGACCATAGCGAGCATTGTTATAAAATTTTAGAGAATCGGTCTGTTTCCTACAGATGGCGCCAATCTGTTGGAGGTGGGTTATGGTTCCACAGATACCGGCTCCTTCTTGACTCGAACAGTAGCCGTCGATGGGTGGATACACCTGTAATAACCGCCGGAGGGTACTCCGACGGGAAGATTCCGACGCTCAAGTCAGTAAAGAGCGGTTTTCGATTGAAAGAAAACAGACTGAAAGTTGAGGGAATGTTGTTTCATGTGGTCAGTGTGCCCCTTGTGTTAGGTTTAGAGAGCGTGCCTTGTTCTGAGAGTTTTTGGGATCACTTATACCTCTGAGAAACGTGCCTCGCCAGGGACTCCAACCCTACCTTCGTTCTTGAACTGATCCAGGAATATCAAAGATAAATATTATGAGTTGATTATGATCCTCATTTATCAGAAGAGCTATATTTTCGGAAGGGGTGCTTTCCTTACTTGAAAGATCTGGGATTTGCCGTTATGAAGTGGGAGACTGAAAATAAAGAAAACTCTGACTTTCCTTAGAATTACTTGATCGATTGAGGGACCTTCATGATTTGATCGTTCGAAGAGTCGATGTTAGTTTACCCGATCGAGACGATTACCTTTTGGCTAGTTATCGTTCGGCTGCCCGGATAACTAAGACCCTATCATTCGGTAAAGCCGGGTGACTGAGGCCCCTCGATAGGTTATCTGGACGACTATGGCCCTTCGGTAGATTATCATGACGATCGTTAGATATTGGTCCGTAGGTACCCTTCGTGGATTCCTTGAGAATTAACTCATTTGGTCTGGGTTTTGGGTCATGTCCCATCAATTTGTAACACCGAGTATATCTTATTTTCTCATTTAGGCACCATTAAAAGAATATAGTGAAGGAGGGTCTTTTCATTTTTTTTAAATAGATATCATTATAGAAAATATATTAACAAATGTTAAAAATAAAACTTTTTTAAACTAAGTTTTTAGTCCACAATAAATGACTGTTTATTAATCTCAAAATATCTGCAGATTAATCACTTCTTATAAACTATATTAATAGTCTGGTTAAGTTAGATTGAAAATAACTTTATTTTGTATGATATATTAGGCATTCTATGGGTCTAGCTTAACCTTGGATTATATTATACTTTTCATGTTTTATGAATTTTCAATTTCTAAAAACCGAGAGAGAGATCTTTGTAAGGATATCCGACTGGTAAAAAGTTTTTATTCAAATATTTTTCTCAAAATTTAGTATTTAAACTTTTATGAAAATATGTATTTTTATGATTTTTGTTATTTTTAAGGAAAAAAAAAAAAGAGGTAGGGGGGAAAATTTCAACAAACGTGGTCTAATTTGATAAAGTTTCAAGTTTTACTTTTGTCTTTCCAATTAAGTTGGAGGTCCACGGTGTTTATGCCCGCAAAGTAAGGTTGACAGTTTCATCCTTCAATGCACGATTTCGGGCAAATTTCCGCTTGAAGTATGGATGGGGTCTACTCTAAAATATAAATCCTTCCTTTTTGGTCTCTTGGACCGTGGGGTAAGCTTTATTTCTTTTTTCTTTTGGTTTATTTTTTAAAATCTTATAAATATATTTAATTAAAAAAGGAAAAAGGAAAAAGACGAACATTTGTCTCGTCCCCCTAAAATTTGGACATTTAAACCCTTGACATGATTTATCTATTTGTGTTCAAGCTTTATTTTTTTTCTTTTCTTTTTTTTTTTTTTAAATGAGAGAAGGGAACCAAAGAGTCTTGAATAACATTCAATTTTTCAAAATCTTAAAAAGAATTTTCATATAGCCAATTTGGGGAATTAAGATCCTAATAAAAAAGTAAAATATATTAATTTATATATTCTCCTTATAATAATTTTTTTCATAGCTGAACAAAAGGATGAGATGTTTCTCCCCCTTTTTTTGTTTTTGTTACTTGATTACTGATAACTAAAAATTTAAAAAATCCAATTTGAGTAATCAAAGAGTTTAATTTAAAAATTAACTTTCCGATATCTATTTTTATATTCTCAAAACTCAACAATAAAATATTAATTAAAAGAATTTAATATTCTACTATCAAATCCAATCTTTGTCCCTTCCTCTTCAATCCTTTTGCTTCACGGAACCTAATCCTACCCTTTCCCTCCCTGCTATACCTTGGTTTCTTATTTCTTAACAGGTAGAAAGAAACATTGCCCAATGGTTTTCCTATATTGAGAGCAAAAATATAAAATAATATAAAATAAAATTTTAAATTAAATATTAAATTTATATTTTATATAAATATATTTTAATCAAATTTGAATTTTACGTATTATTAAAATATATCTTCATATTATCGTATGATATTTGAATATTTTATCTATGATTTCATTTAACTCATCTAGCATTGACCAAACTAAGTCGCACAGTAGCCTCCTCTCATTTTTCTAAATCTCTAAATCACATATTTGGGATTAACTCAGGTGAAAATAGTTAGACAAAAATAATTTAAATGGGACATGCCAACCTGCAACTCCAGTCCGGCTGTTAGAGCTTGTATAGAGAAATATTTTTCCTTTTTATAATTATTTTTTTGTTAATAAAAAATTGATGAATGGAAATATATTCTACTCAAAATTAAAAAAAGAAATGTATTAAAGTTTAATTAAAAAACAAACAAATTTAAAAATATTATGTTATTGCAAATTTTGAGGAGGGTCGGTTGGAAACTTCAAAAGGTCCGTACAACATTATGGTATTCCTCCGAAAATGTTTTTCTTTTCTATTTTTTTGCTTATTGAATTGCTCTCCTATTCATTTTCTGAATTATTGATTTTTTATACCTTAATAGAGAGAGACATTAGGAAAAGAGAGAGAGAGAGAAAATGAAAAAACCTTACCTTTTTTTTTTCGTATTTCATATTATTTATTAATTTTTAGACTTTTTCCCCCATTTTATCTACCCGTAACTAGGATAAGATTTACCTATAAGTAAGGCTAATATTTTCCTCACCTTAAAATTTATAGGAGGAAAAATAATTTGTTAAATATTAATTATTCCTTAAAAATTATAAGTTGTTCCTTTGTCCCATCAAGAGATTAAACCTTTTAAATGGTTGAATCCAAACAGGATGAAAAAAAGAATGAAAAAGTCTCTCAGGGATAACTCAAACGGTAAAATCTCTCCATTCTCATTCTCACTTTCCAATTCGATTTCGTTTAATTATATTTTCTTATAAAAAAAGAAAAGAAAAATATAAATTGAGGTAATCCTAAATACCTAGCCAGACCAATCCTTGTTTGCCTATTAAGGTCTACATTTTGATATGACTATTTTGGTGCCCTCAAGATCTTAGTTTAGCATTCAAGTTTATTATTAAAAAATTCAAATTATCTTAATTTACGTTACTATAATATTTTTTATTTAAAATAAATTCTTTTAAGAAAATATATAGAATTTTATAAATAGAAATTTAAATTACATAAAAGACTAATATTGTCACTATATTCATAGTTTTCTCATATATAGAATTTCATTTAAATTCATTGAAAACTAGAACCCGTTTTTTCAAAGAGGCAAATATATATACATCCGTTGGTTAGAAGATTTCAATCATGTAATCTTCAAGCAGATCGGCATTTCTAAACCAGAGAGAGAGAGAGAGAGTGAGAGAGAGAGAGAGACCCTCTTAACTAACACTTGAAGTAAACAAGGGGAAAATGACAACTACTACGCCCAAATGCGTCGGATTACTTAAAAGCAAGCACTGATTTAGGCTTATTACCAACAGACTAATCAATTTGTTTAAGGATTCAGATTTCAGAGTTGGCAACAAACATGAAATGTACTTGCACTCAAACTTTTTTTTTTTTTTTTTTTTAAGTGGAATTAGCTGTAAAGTCCTTGTGGGCTTTTTCTCAAGTATTCATCAAGAGTACGTTTTTGTGAAATCGTACCAGGTTTTAGCTGTTCTGAGATGGCCTTATATCGGAAGTCACCCCTACACTCAACGCCCACCATTGCCATGGAGACATTTTGTCTCTAAATTCCAAATCTTGTCTTATTTTATGTTAGGCGAAATTAAAATTTTGTATGAAAATAAAATAATACCAAAGGTTTGAGATTTTTTCCCCCTTCTAATCTTATATATCTAATTCTAAGAATAGATAAATATGAAAATGACTACATATTTAATATTAAGGATACCCTTTATTTATTTATTTATTTTGATGAATAGAGAAACAAGGCCAATAAGCCGACCCCAAGGCCGAAACTACCCACAAAGGCTAACCCTCTCTACCTGAGGTGGGTAAGGTGACCCCTCTAGGAGCTTCCCTCCCCATATGCGCCAAATGGTCCGCACAACAACTCATTTCTTTGAACACATGCAGAACTTTGGGCACTCCCAACTTGTGTTGGACCTCTCTGTAATCTTTGATAATAGGAAACAAATGGTGGTTCTCTTGATCATTACCCTCCAGCAGTGGACTAAAGGGAGACAATCCACCTCAACTTGAACATTATTTAATTGTAGGTCTCTGGCGACCTTCAGACCTTCTCTTAAACCCCATAACTTCGTAATCATTGCACTGATTTCCCTATGTTAATAACATAGCCCTTGATCCAGCCGCCATCTTCCCTTCTTAACACACCTCCGACACTTGCTTGATTGGAAAGAGGGTCGACAGAACTGTCTGAGTTGAGCTTGACCATACTTTCATCAGGGGGCTTCCACTTAACCCAAACTGCCAAGACCTCTCTTCCAATGCCCCTATCATCGAAGGCCTGTGACCAATTCTTATACATGCAGCTTATCTTCCTTAGAGTAGTTTGATTATCCTCCTTATTCTCCATAACCAGAGAGCACCTCCTTTTTCACAGGTTCCACACAATTGCAACAAAGAAGGTCCCATCTTTCCCTTACCTGGGACTCTTCTTAGCTTGAGTTCCCAGCTTAAGCCACCTCACTAAATTCTCCTTCAAGAATTCTCCCCTTGCTCCCCGATCAGTCCCCAAAGCCTGCCACACTTCTTTCGACTCCCTATAATCCTTGAGGACATGGATCAAGGCCTCCTTGCCCCTCCTCACACTTCTGGCAAGTATCATCATTTGACAAGCCTCTTCTCTTTCATTTAGCATTAATTAAACATATACCCCACCCAATCGTCCAAAGAAAAAACCTCACTCTCTTCGGGCTTTTGGTATTCCAAACCCAATTTCAATATTCTTCACTCTGCAAATTGTTGGAGAGTTTTGATATCGCGAAGCTATAGGCACTGACCACAAAAACTGTTAGTCCCCCTCCACACCATGGTGTCCTTCTCATTTCCTCTCCTAGCGATCATAATCTCATAAATTTCCTCGATCTTATCCTCGGTAATCCATCTCCTGAGCTCCTGCACTCTCCACCTACCATCCTCATCAATGAAATCCCCTACTTTAATTTGGGGCAGAACTCTCTCCTGGGGACGGACTGCATAATCTAGAAGACTTCCCTCTCCCACCCACCTATCTCTCCAGAAATCAATGTCCTGCCCATTATCCACCCTCCACTTGATTCAGTCCCTAAGACAGTCTCTGCAATTCAAAATGTCTCTCCTAACATTAGACCCTCTAACTCCTTTCCTGATGCTGAAAAGACTGTCCTTGCTGAGATACCTAGCTCTAATCACTTGACACCAAGGTGGGTCCTTCTCCTTCACCACCATCCACCCAAGCTTAGCGAGCAATACCATATTGCTCTCTCGTACTTTGCAAATCCCAAGCCCACCCGATTTCATAGCTATACACACTGTATTCCATCTTACCAAGTGGATTTCCTCTCATCTTCATTGCTTCCCCAAAGGAAGTTCCTATTAATTTTATTTAATTTACTGTAGGTGGTATTCGATAGCCAAGTTGTATGTATTCTGTATATAGGAATAGCTGTAGCAATGGCTTGAATGAGTGTCTTCCTTCCTGGAATACTCAAAGCTTTAGCTTTCCAACCGCACAACTTATTTCTAACCTTTTCCAATAAATGATTATAGAGATCTCTCTTGACCCTTCCTTAAATGGTGGGAACTCTGAGATACCTCCCCAAATCATCTGTAGGGACAAACTTGCTAACTGTAGTAAGCGTAGTTTTAGTTGTCCAAGGCGTCTTTGGGGAAAACCAAATCCTAGATTTGGTGAGATTTACTTCCCAACCATTTTCGACCGAGAATTCTTTAAAGCAGTCCATGATCGCACTCAAGTTAAGAATCTCCACCTTAGCAAATAAAAGGAGGTCATCGGCAAAGAAAAGGTGAGACACTGAATGACCATTTCTTGATACTTTAATGGGCTTTTACCTCCCATTTACCAATCTTCTCTTGGATCATGTTGGAGAGTTTTTCTATTACCAAAATAAAAAGGTAGGGAGATAATAGGTCTCCCTGTCTAAGATCCTGACCTATCTCCATGTGAGGAAGCACCTCTCCATTCTAAATAAGCGGAACTCTCCCATAAGTTATAGCATGCATAATCAATTTGATCAAGGAAATAAGAAGATTGATATCCAACAAAACTCTCCCCAGGTAGCTCCAAGAGATGTTATCATATGTCTTCCTTATGTCAACTTTGAGGATCATGCCATGCCTCCTACCACTGCTCTTACACAAAAAGTGAATTATCTCCTAAGCCACAACAATGTTCCCTGTCATTCCCCTCCCCAGGAGGAAACTTCTCTGGTGATTACCAATCAAATCGTTCAATAGAAATCTAAGTCTTTGCACTAAAACTTTGGACAAAACCTTATAAAAAGTATTCAAAAGACTAATAGGGTGAAAATCATTACTTGTGCTAGGACTCTCCTTCTTGGGGATTAAGATCATATGAGCATCTGCAAGGGCATTACAAAAAGGGCCATCCCTCATAGCTTCATTCACAAACTTGCAGAAAGACTCCTTGACCACCATCCATTGTCTTTGGAAGAAAATAGTTTGGAACCCATTTGGCCCTGGAGCTTTTAAATCTTATATGGAGAACACCGCTTGCTTCACCTCATCCTCCTCAATAGCTCTGACAAGGCTTGCATGATGTCTCTGGTCGATCTTCTTGATGCATCTCACAAATCTATCATTGGGTTGAGACACTTCTTCTCCACAAAGTAGTTCCACACATGATTCTTAATTTGCTCTTGGTCGGTACACTAGTCCTCCTCCACCTTGAGTGCAGCAATCCTATTGCCATGCCTTCTTAGCTTTGTAGTGAGGTGAAAAAATCTTATATTTCTGACATCATCCCTTAACCAATTGAATCTAGATTTTTGGAACCAGAAAATCTCTTTCTGATCCAAAACTTTGTTATACTCCTCCCGCAGGGTAGAATCCAGCTGCTGTAAGTTTCTAGAGGTGCTGAAATTTTTCCCCCTTTGAATGCCCCTCAATCTAGCTTCTATCTCTCTTTTCCTGCTAAATATGTTCCCAAGTTCCATCTTGTTCCAAACCTTGAGTTCTTCTACTATGTTCGTAACAGCTTGCCATAGGAATCCCTCCCTATTCTCCTAGGCTTTAGCAAAGACGTACTCAAAATTTGAGTGAGATAACCAAACAGTTTCATATCTAAAATGTTTATTACTTGACCTAGGAGAGGTAGAGAGTTTAGTGTATAGAATAATGAGGCTATGGTCCCCATGGATACAGGGTAGGTTAAAGATTTTCATCTTCAGGAAAGTAATCCTAGCCTCCATGTTTCCAAACACTCTATCTAACCTTTCCTGCAGCACAATCCTTCCTTCCTTCCTTCTCATCCAGGTGAACTTGTTCCCACTAACTTTACAGTCTTGGAGATTGCAATCCAATCACCTACTTCTAAACTTGGCAAGCCTTTTCCAAAGCTTGCCTTTCCTACTAGTTATCTCACTACTATCTGCAATATTGTTGAAGTCCCCTATTATGACCAAGGGTCTTTTATTATAGTAGCTAATGTAACATTTCCTTCTAAAAAACTGTCTTATCCTTTTCATATGGTTATACATAAGTATATGTAAGCCACCAAATGTGACTACCCTCCCTCACTTTTATATGAATCCATTGGTAGGAATAGAGAGTCACTTGCACCTTTACCTTATTCTTGTTCCATTTGAGCCAAAGCCCACCCCTGAACCCATTAGTGTCTACTACGAAGTCACCTTCTATACCTTACTTGGTAAAAAACCTGGGGAATCTACTGGACCCGGCTTTTGTTTCCAATAAACAAAGGATGTCTAGGTAATGGTTTCGAACCAACTCCCTACACACCTTCCTCAACTTACCTTCCTGAACTTACCATTGTCGATACCCTTACAATTCCAAGTAATAATTCTGCCACTTATTGAAAAATAATGGAGGAAAACAGTTCTGCCCTTAATACAAATCACATTCCATACCCTCCTCCCTTTGTCTCTCCTCTCCTACTCTTACCATCTTTTCGACAGGTCCACTCCCTCTCTCATCTGCAGTAGTTTGTTGTCTCTAAAGGCTTAGAGGGAGGTTGATTTCCTTTATATTTGAAAATAGAGACCTTTCCTCTAGGCCACCCTCTCCTGGGTCAAATATATAAAGGCCCGTCTCCTCCATTCTTAAAACACCTTTAGGGCTACAATACTCCTTCCCACACTCTACTATCATCTCAAGCCCCATTAAGTCTTGGGCTTTGAATTAGGCCCATACACTCCTCAATGGAGCCTTGAGGAACCCCACCTTTATTTGGTCCTAGCTTTAAGACCGGACCTTTGCTTGAGTCCATTCCCGTTAGCCTATAACCCTTCCTTAACATCATCCTTTCTCTATTATCTTGTCTCGTCTCCATCACTTTCCTGAATTCATCCCTCACAGTTATCCCCTCTCTTCTCGAATTCTTCGTATCCTCAAATGTTTGTCCGATTGACTATCATTTATTGTCTCTTTTCACATCTCTCTTTCCTTTCCCATGTCTTACTCCTGACTGTCCCGTCCCTGGGTCCTCGATGGCTCTTCAAACGTCCTGCTTTGCTGCTACTGCACTTCCTTCGAGGGACTGTTGACCTGCAAAAAACTTACAAATTTGTTGCTTTGGTAAGTTTCCTTCTCTCCTTTCTCTTTCTGGTTTCCATTTCTAGATATTCTCTATTTTCGAGCTACTATCATCCATGAGCCAAACCCTCATCTCTCCCTTCTTTGTTGTTTGCCAAAAAACCACTCTCTTTGGTCACCTTCGATCGGGTTTCATACTGCTCCATACCTTCATTCACCTTGATCTTCTCACAATTTTCGCTATTGTGGCCCACCTGTCCACACATGAAGCAGATGGTGTGAAGGCTCTCATACTCAATCCTTTGTACCCTGTTCTAAATATAGACTCATGATACCAAAGGTTTATCTAGGTCAACCTCGACGCAGATTATTGTAAACTTCCCCCTAAGGGCGTTTGTTGTGTTCCCATCTATTTTTAGGGGTTTACCAATAGCTCGACCAGTTTCAAATAAAATTCCCTCCTCAAAGAACTCAATTGGTAGCTAGGGAAGCCAAACCTAGATTGTTGTTGAAGTGACTTTGGCCGATTGGGGTTGGAACCAAGGGTGCCACCTTCTCACCGTTAAGTAATGGTTTTGTATCATCCAGAGGCCCCTAATTAGCACATGATAGAAATCATCTTTTGCTGAGAATTTAGTTAAGAAAAAGCCTCCACCTAGGTCAATCAACTCTACCACCCCTTCATTCCTCCATAACGAATTAATCTTCATGTACATGAAATTATAACTTATCTCTTTCCCTCGTAGTTTGATTATTAATGAGTGTCTCCATGGTTTCCATAATTCTCTCAGCTTCTCATCTGATACCTAAATCCTGGGCATTTGACCTTTAAGTTCTGTTACTGATTCATCCTTCAAATACTCCTCCATACCCGCCTCTGACATTATATCATCTTCAATTTTGTCTTGATTTTCTCAACTAGTTTGACCCAGAAGCATGTCCCTAAAGGATACCTTAGGGCTTCCTTTTCTGCCCAATGGTTTGTTTGGCCTTTTTGCTATACCATTTTGGTGTATCTCCTCGCTCATTGACTCTTCCTAGTTCCCCTTGGTAGAAGCTTTCGCCCTCTTCTTCCATGGGTCGAGTACAGGATTGTATTTTACTTCTCCGTTCTCTCTCTCTCTCTCTCTCTCTCTCTCTCTCTCTCTCTCTCTCTCTCTCTCTCTCTCTCTCTCTCTCTCTCTCTCTCAGGATACCCTTTATTATATACGATTTTGAGTTTCTTTTGGGGGGGATAAAAGTGCCCTTTGTGTTTAAATTTCACCTTCTTATTAGAAAAATGACGCTGCAATTCCCGTGAAAGAGAGGAGAGAGTAGGGGGAGAGAGAGAGAAGAGAGAGGACCCAGGAGAGACAAATAGCAGAGAGGAAAGAGAAATCTTGCGGGGAGAGATGAGAGAGAAAGAAAAAAGAGGGGAGAGGAGAGAGAAAGAAGAGGTGAGAGGAGAGAGGAGAGAGAGAGCAGAGATTAAGGTTTTTTCTACCTAATAATCTTGAACTCAATTATGAAAAATGAAATTATTTTTTTTAAACTCAATTTTGAAGAGGAAATATATCCATAAACTTTCTATGATCTTAATTATCATTTTCTTTTCATCTAAAATTTTAATTTTGCCTTTACACAATTTATTTTACAAACATATAAATTTGTTTCGTTCAAATATGTTAGCCATTCTATTTTTAAAATATCTCTAAATTTTGAATTTTTATTTTTTAAACAAGTACAAATTTAATAGGAAAAAAGTTTCATTTCCTAAAATTTTTCAACGTTCCCCATTTTTCTCAACCCAAAGCCTGTTCGCACACTTGTTTAGTGACTTTTTAAAGAGACACAATTGCCAAAGTTTTCCAAGAAATTTAGATAAAATTGAGTGTCACCTCCTCTATAAAGAAGATAACTATACTAATATGGAAGCAGTCTGAACATAACAAAACAGGGTCTAAGGACTACTCTTCAGGTATGTGAAAACATGAAGAGAAAAGATGTAAAATTTTGAAATTTTACATAGGTTAAGGCTTGAGGTTAAGCTATTAGGGTCTAAAAGGGTAAAAGTTAGATATCTCCTACAATTAGTTGCTCCTAGAGATGGGCATGGCCGGTACCGACCTGAAAACCGGCCCAATCAGATCGGTTTAGCTTGGATCGGAAACCGGTCTATGAAAAAGTGGGCCAAAACTGGACCGGCCCGACTACAGAACCTGGGCATGTTCGGCTCCATTGCTTTTGGAACCGGGAACCAGCCCGGCCAGTTCCATAGCCGTTGGAATCGGCCAGCCAGCTATGGAACCATTCGGGCCCGTCGGTTCAATGATTAACTTGTTTTTTTTTTTTTTGAATTTTTTCTAAACTATCCCAACAATTATAAAACGGTTAGTTTGAGGGATATTTTGATCCACAAGATAAAAAATTATGGTTGTAAATAGACATAACTCATTTCCTAATTCCATACAATAATTTCTCATACTCTTTCAACTTACAACATTCTTTACTCTCTCTCACAATCTCATTATATTTCTCTACAATTTATAATATCACCATTTTTTTTCCTCTGCCTACATTTTACAATATCTCACTATTTTTTTCCACCAAAAAATTATAATTACAATATCACCATTTTTTTCCTCCACCTATAATTTACAACATTCCACTATTTTTTTTCTATCTATAATATACAATCTCACCATTTTTTTCTTCATAATATCACCAATGTTTTTTCTTCTCAATGTCTCCCAAGATTTGACAAAATTTGAAAGTTGGAATCTCAATTTAATTAAGATTTGAAGATAAATAATCGCGTCTACGTCAAATCGGTAATATTTATTTTTTTGCATCTTTAATTTTTATTTTTACAAATTTAACTTATTGTCTTTAATTTTTTATTTTAATTTTTTATTAAAAAATAACTGGAATAGACTTATCATAATTTTCACAATAATCTCCTCTCCCCCATTCACATTTTTTAAAGAGTATTTTCCCAAATAAATTAACATTGATGTAAGAGTAGAAGAAAATGAATTTAGTCAAATACAATTTAATACTACATACACTATAAAAGATGATTTTAATATATGACATTTTTTTTATTAAAAATTATGAGGAGCAAAGGATGGCTTGTAAAATTTATCAACAGAAATATAAATTTTTGAAAGCTTTGGAAGTAGGCACTCTTAAAAGATATATTACAAAAGATCACCTGAATAGATTACCACAAATTAGGCAAACACAAATAGTCACTAGGGAAAAATATCACAGGTACATTTTGCTATAATGCAGAAATAAAAAAATAGATCAAATTGACTGAATAGTTCGTAAAGAATTATCACTTAGTATTGTTAAATATGAAATCTTTGAAAAATATGTTCAAAAATTTTTACAACCGGGTTATAAAAGAAGTTTTAGGAAATCGGGTAAGAGGAGATCACTTGATTACTTTCAAGAGTTAAAAAATGGTTTGATTGTAAAATTTAGAATCATTTCGAGTAGATTTTCAATAATTATTGATTGTTAGCAAGTTAAAAGAGGTGAATATTTTGTAGTTGTAACATATCATTGGATAAGTGAATCATGAGTTTTAGAAAAAACAATTAGTTTTTGAAAGATGGGACCACCCACATTCGGGACAAAATATTATTAGGATAATAACTAATATTTGTTATGATATAACCGATAGAATTTTTTGTTTGTCTTTAAATAATATTTCGATCAATATTTGTGCTATTAATTCCTTAAATAATTTTTAAAAACAGTATTAGATGAAATATTTTTTCATAATAGGTGTGCATGTTACGTATTAAATTATATATAAAAGATATGGATTAGATTCAACAAAGATAATTTTATAATCTATTTGTGATCTAATTTATCAAATTAGAAATTTTTTTGGTTAAAACACAAGAATTTAGCCATTTATGTCAATTAAATAATATAAAATAAAAAAAAAATAAAACTAGAAAGTGACTCTAGATAGAACTCCACATATGATTTATTACAAGGTGTTTTCCCATTTATAAATGTTTTAATCGAATTTTTTATTTCTAATTACGATTAAAGTTTTATTGATCAAACCGTTTTTTATTTTGCAAAAATACTAATTGATATATTGAAAATTTTTTATATTTGTACAAATTTATTTTTCGGTATATATGACCCAACAACTTATTTAATTTTGCCTAATTTATGTAAAATTTGTTATATATTTAATCAATTTCAAAATATAAAAAAAAAATTTACTGAAATAGTTGAACTAATGAAAAATAAATTTTTAAAATATGATGAAAAATTTTCTATTTTGTATTTAGTAGTTAGTGTTTTAGATCCTAAGTTAAAAATTGAATGGGTAGAAATACAAATTAATTGTTTTATAGATAGTTTTTTTGTGAAGATATATATTAGCGCTACTCATTTAAAACATACAACAGCCTTTATTTTACAAAATATGTTTTCATTATATCAAATGGAACAAAATAGTATTGGTACTAATGATTTAGATAGTAGTTCTATTAGTTCATCAACATATTCATCTAGTTTTGGGTTTAATCCTTTACATATATTAGGAAAGAAATAAAAAAATCATCGTCGTCCTCATTAAATGAATTAATTTTATATCAACAAACATATGGGTCAAAAGATTTTGATGACAACGATCACTTCGACATTTTAGATTGGTGGAGAAATAATACTAGTTATTTCCTAATTTTGGCCACAATGACTAAAGATGTACCAACCCCTTGGTGTCCACAGTGCCATCAAAAGTGTTTTTAATATAGGTGAACAAGTTTTAACGCCAAAATGGACAAAATTGGGAGACAATACCTTAGAATCATTGATTTGCATAAATGATTGGATAGATGCGGAAAAAAGACGGCAAGACATGAACATTAGTTTGGGAACGGAAGAAGAAAAAGATAAAAAATAATTTTTTAGTATAAAAAAAATAAAAAAATGAAAAATCATTCCTTTAAAAATATCAAATGTGACCATATTAAATTAGTGGATTTAAAAATTCAAATAAAAACTTAGTAGTGAACGTACATCAAATTTAGTGAAACCACGCTAAAAGTTTCTTATGTCTCTGATTTTCATATTTTTTAATTCATTAAAAGAATTAAATAAAAAACCCAACCAAATAAAAAAAAAAACCACAAAAAAAGTCCAACTAAACAAAAAAAACCCACGTATACAAAAAAAAAAAAAAAAAAAAAAAAAAATCATGGAAACGGCTTGGTTCAACCGGGCCTGGCCGATTCTAAGGAAATTTTTTTGAGCCCAACCCGGCCTAGAACCGGGTACTCTTGAAATCGCAACCAAACTGGCATGCGGTTCCATGAATCGGCCAGAATCAGACCAGGAACCGGCACAACCTAGCCGGTGTCACCTCTGGTTGTTCCCTCATCCGTACTAAGGGGGAAAAAATCTTTTCTTTACTTGGGTCCCTGTCCAATCCAAGAATAGGACTAAGGGATCATATACCTAACTAAATGCATTAAGTATCACAAAGGTTAACTCTGAAATGGTGGTAACTTTACATAGATTAGAGTCCAAAAAGGTGATTCAAAACTTCAATGGTGGAAGACAAAAATCCCCACAAAACCTATAAAAGGGAGCAGATGCTATCTTTTTAGTCCATTAAAGCAACGTTTATTGATATATTAATTGTCATAAAAGAAATTTATAGTTGCAAGGGTGGTCCGTCTTATTTCCATTCCCACAACATGTAGAGTTAGTTCTATATAGATAAAAACGAATGTGATGCATGTAAAACATTAAGAGGTCCAGTGAACCTTAGCTTGGAGGGGATTTGTCTTATATTTCTCACTCACTTTCCTTTAGTTATCTTAGAACTTTTCTTGTAATTTTGTTTACTTATCTTTTCGTGGTTTGTCATACTTAGACATACAATCCCACAATGTGAAAAGCTTAAGAATATTTAGCATTATCATTTGAGGAAAACGTAGAGTACCTGGGGGAAGACACAGAAGAATATCATAATGTGTCAAGCCATTTCATATCTTTTAAGGGTATAAAGCATTGCCCAAAATCTTAGCTTACATGGCTTTTTACCATTTTAAACTTGCAAATATTCAAAACATATATGATACATAAAACATGCTTAATCATCATTGTGACATCATGCCATTTCATAACAACTTGTGTTACTAGTTGCATGGAAGGGCATCAAGGATCATTACTAACATGCCATGTCATTTCTTGCTTTATAAACATCCATACATACGGAGCAATCCATTTTCTAGCACAACAAGAATATTTTCTTATGGAATTAGCATTAATCTCATACCATCAAACATATAAAAAAGTATAGAGAAACTAGGAAGCATAAGTTATTAACATCACTAGGCTTGGGTATCACATTTGTACATTTTACTTTGCATTCCCTAAGCCAAAAGATTAGGTTCTCTCAAGGGAAAATCTATATTAACATTTATACATTTTACACCTTGTTGCCCAAAGTAATCAACTTATATTGATCATTTCTGGAAACTAGACTTAAAAGAAACCTGTGAGAGAGAGAGAGAGAGTGAGATGACTAATTCGATTCAAATAACTATAAAATCTTTATCTAAGAAATGACTGTTCTGATATAATTTTTTTCATTTTTACGTTTCGGTAACATTTTAGTTGGAAGTTGTTTAGGCCAGCGGGTTGGGCTTTGAGGGTAATTATCGGTCTGTCCGTACCAAGTGGCGAGTGGTTAATGACTTCTGTGCAAAGGCTTGGAGTGCGTGGGCCATAATTCCCTGCTTAGATGGTGAAAGGACAACGATCCTTGAAAGCCCATCAGCACCCGATGGGCCTTCTTAACCCAACAACCACATTTTTCTTGATGATTTTTCTTTTATTAAGATATCATATTTTAATTTGGAAAATCATCATTATGTTAGGATTAACTTCTAATTTTTTTTTCTAATTTTATTATTTTGTATGTTCAAAATATTATATATTGATTTTTTTTTATAGCATAAAACTTTATTTAGTTATTTTGTATTACTTATCTATATAAAACATCCCTTCGTTCAACATAAATAATTTATGTATATGATTGGATTGATGGTAAATGCACTAGGTATAAATCATTGTTACATTGGATTGATGGTTTACTTTAATCATCAAAATCGAACAGAATTCTGACTCAATAGAAGATAGTGAGAGTGGTTAGTACTGAATAACATATAGGGTAAAAATTATACCTAGTGCATTTGACAATTAATTTTTGGGGCCTCACCCCATCTAAACCCAACACAAGATCTCTCTCAATTCTTTTAATTTTTTTTTTATTAATCTATCAATTTTTTCTTTTTCTTATTCTTTAGATTCTTGATTGTTTACGAATGTCTATTGCTCAATTAGTCACCTCTAAAATTGATAGCATAATTTTTTGATCATCAATGCCTAATTCAACAAATAAAGTCCTTAATTTTCTTTCATCTATTAAATGGTATTGTAAATTAAGTCTTTTTTTATATAAATTTTGACATAATCTGCACTATCAAATTTTGCACAAATTTTACACTTTCCCTTCATTAAGTTTTTTTTTTTAATTATTTTTATTATTCATTAGTCATCGACCTTTTATATTGATCTTTTAAACGATCAATTCTAAAATTTAGATTAAAATTCAGTTTATTATTGCTGTTATTTTAGTCATCGGTCGATTTTTGCTTTTTGTTATTTTTGACAAAAAAAAACAATTATTATTTGAAATATCTTTTAATAATTTAAGATAATTTCAAAAAAAATATATTAAGAAATAAAGGAAAAAGTAAATATTTTCTTACTCGTTATTTGGAAATGTTGCATTCATAATTTAAGCTAATTTATATAAAAAACACATATATACATATATATTTGTGTGTACATCAATTTCGCCCCTAAAAAATGTATGGATAACTAATATGTTTCCAAGCATTTTCCAAAAAAAAAAAAAAAAGAGTTAAAAAGGAATGGCATAAAATTTAAACCAAATAAACATGATGTGATCACGTAAAGTGCACTGTAGTAACTGGTAGACTGTAACGATTGCAGAAAGCTGATCACTGATTAATCCAATTTGAACGTTTATAGACGCCTTCCATATCTACTTTTTTTTTTTTTTTTGTTACACTAAAATTTTAATCCCCAGACCCCAGATCACAAGGAGACGACCATATCTGCTTTCACAAAGGCTCAACACATTTTATCTTCTTTGTGAGTTTTGTGTTCGGTTGACGTGCCAGCGGGAGGCCTTAAACTAGACCAAAATTCCTAGTGACAATAAGTTACCACATCTGCATCCATTGACAATTTCCTTTTTCTAGGGGAGAGAGGGAGAGAGGTGTGGGCCTTGAGAGGAGCCAACTCCAGCAAAGGAACTAGATTGCAAATTTCTTATTATTGAATGTAACTCGCAGGCAGTCTTAAATTTGCCTCTTTCTAAGAACACTCACCACAAGAAATACTATCATTGAACTTGGACAACTTCAGGTTTAAACACGTTTATTGTGAAGCAAACTCTACCATTGCCAGTATAGGAAGAAGAAGAAGAAGAAGTGCAACGTGGTAAACTAAAAATGAATGCATTGATTTAGAGCAGCTGAACTGAACAAATTGCTGATGGGATAGCAGAATTCAAGGTCCCTACTTTTGGATACTGAGGTGGTTTAGAAAACTGAACTAACGGGGTAATGGGAGAAAACAGCGACGGGTGAAAAAAATATCATAAAAACCATTCTCTTCTCAGTTCTGAATCCTTATTTCTCCAATTTAGCCCAAATTAACAAAGCTTTGTGCCTGAACCAGGATCCTGCTTTAGGGTTAAATTTCTCCTTACCATGCATGTTTCAAGTTTCAGCTCAGTCCAATGGGCTTCTTTGATTTAGTTGACCTCACTTCAACACCTGACAAACAGCACTTGTTCTCTTGTTTTTACGCAGATAACTTGGCTATTTGCTTCATTTTGGTATGGTCCTCGCATTAATATTATATATATATATATGGAGTTTTAATCGAATAAATTATATTTTACCCATTGCCTTTATGAAAAATATTTACTCAGTTTTTACCCTCTTCACCATATTTATTCTTATGACCCAGCTCTCTATCACAGTGCATCTCATGTGATTCCGCTCCTATTCCCAGTAAGATCAAATGAAATACCAGTCACAATTTAAGAATTGCTATTAAGTTTGAAAATCAAGCTCATTTGAAGCATTCTTCTTCCTCCATGTTCTGATAGTGCAGCTCACTAAACCCCCCCCCTTCCCCCTTTGCACCTGCCTGCCTTGCATCTAACTCATTCGATCAAATATCTGAACTGCCCCTGATAATCTCGTGATATATCTCCAAAACAAACCCAATCCACTTCCAAAAATTAACTCTGCATTCTATACAATTCACCAGATGATTGTTCTCCTCAATAGTTGTTCCTGAACAAAGCAAGTTTCTTAACACTCTTTCAACATGCCCAACCACCTCGGTGGGATTCTTAGACAAAGCCATGTAATGGACAGGTCCAGAGGGAGGACACAGTTAAATAAAAACACCTACTTTACGAGAATAGGTAAAAGACCAAACCAAATAAGATCCTCACTTCAGGAATTGTACCTAGAATTTTGCATTTTAATATGCTAATTATTAATACAAAATCTTCTCTATGGTGAAAGCAAGATAAAAACTAAACCAAAACATTTTCAATAAGTGGAAAGAAAATTATAGCATAGACAATTGAAATAAGAAACCATCTAATCCCCGCAACACCAAATTTAATACTCTTAAATTAACCAATCCACTATAATCCAAGCATCTTCAACTACAGTAATTAAAATGGGAAAAGGAAGATTGCCTAGGAGCTCCATGCTTATATATTTACTGTTACCAAAACAAGCTTTATAATTTATTATCCACCCTGTTCCCCAACACTTAAGCAAAATAAAGTAACATTGGGATTTCCATTCCTTCACCAATTGAACATTATTTGCAACATAGTATCAGCCAACAAAATGCCTAAGTGGTAGCAAAGACCGTAGCCAGTATTCTGTAAACATTCTAAGTCGAGAAGCCATTCCAATTGGCAGAGGGGTTCCCCCCCCCCCCCCGGGTCTCTCACTGGACATACAAAGTAGATGGGCTTTCTACCAGACCTACATGACATACCCGGGCTATCCCTGATTCAGCTACTTTAGTTGGAATTCATGATTATTTCAGTCTTTAATATAAGCAATACACTTTCTTCTTGCGACCTTTTACTACCATCATGTCAGAATTTCTGTCAATTTACTTCTATCCATGTGACATTTTTTCTTTCTTGATGAAATGTGACCCTCAAGGATAAAGTGAAAAAGGTGAAATTTTTACTCCTACCACAAACTGCATTTGCAGCAGACTCAAGAGAGACATTAGAATCTATTCTATAGATAGTCTGGTAATTTTTTTTACAAAAAGTAAGGGTAACATAATCAACAAGTGAAGCCCTATCCTACATATATCAAATGCAATGCAACTTAAACTCTTCAGTTACAGGAACATTTTCAAGATGGACATGTTGGTACAAAGGTCCATGAGATTGGACAATTTGAGCTGGATTGAAGGATTTTAACAGTAGTAGCCAAATGCTGATAAGAATAATATTAATAGCCTACAAATGAGAGTATAAGAAGCACCTTATTGGAAAGAAGGCACTCACATCCTAAAGAAGAAAAATTTGCAGAAATTCAGATTTCAGCATTAAGTATCAGCACCAAAATAACATTGCTATCTACTTTTATTGAAATGAAAATTTACTGCAAACATTATGAAGTGAAAAACTCTTGCCTGTAAGCAAATTCATAGCAAACAAGGAAAATCTTGAAACCAAAAAAGAAAAGGCTATTTTAAATATCCAATAAATAGTTGGTTATGACTATATTTACAAAATACTCCTTTGAAAGAATATATAATTGCTAAAATTAGCAACCCCAGTCAAATCCTAGTTGTGTGCTTATGCACTATGGCCGCATGAAGTATATACATACGCACATACTTCAGGCACATATACATAAACATTATATCAGAACCATAATATCCTTCACTCTCAATCTTTCTAAACAATCTACACTTATTAAACAATCTAACAACAATGCATAAATTCCATTATCAAGAATTTAATCTCCCCTATCATCAAAACAAAAACTTCAAACCAATACAAGTGACCTGGATTGACATTCCAAATAATAAGGCAAATAGACAAGTCAGGAGGCCCAACACCTTAAGTGCTTTTAATGAAGCTTCATGATAGGCCTACCTCAAATCTTGGCAAAATATTTTTAAGCAAGCAACTTGGTCACAACAAGACTATCAAAATAGAACTAGGCCCTTGATTAAACATAACAAGAGGGATTGAGACACACCGTGTCAAACATAACAATTAAAACAATCAATAACATATATCAAACTCCCCGGTCCCAATCCCAACCAAAAGTGCTCAACCTAGTTTCTGATCTTCAAATAGAGGTAATATTATCCGCATTAAATAACCAAATTAACCCCAAAAATGTGCACAGATAATACACTTCATATGCACACATGCTAAATAGTAGCACCTGGGTATATCTCAAAATCCTACCAACAACAGTTCCACCAAAACAAACCATTTTGCATAAATAACCCACACAAACCAAATAAACGGATCAAACACTACTTGTACCCAAAAAGAAAAAACCCGCCTCACCAATCAATCCACCAATTCAAAGTCACTCCTCCTTCTTCCAATTCTCCAACCTAGACCTTCAAATGATAGACCTCAACAACAAGACCCATGACCTAAATGAAAGTGCGTAAGCCAGTCCAAATTCTTTGATGTAATCTAATATATTATAAATCAACAAAAAAGACAGAAATCAAACTGAAAAGATCATTTTCGTTCTAAGAAAAACAAGATGTATATTAAATATGAGCAAGTGGGTGTGTGTCAAATCCATCCATAATAAGTTCTACATATCAATATCATACCATCTTTCATAAATAAACTACATAACCGAGAAAAATAATAACACAAAAAACAGATCAAACAAAGCCCACCTGAACCAAATTTATCCGGAAAAAAAATCACTCGTCCCTCTTCAACTTCTCCACTCTGGACTTGAGCTGCTCGACCCTCACAACAAGACCCGTCACAGCATAAAGCAGCCAGTAAAAGGCAAGAGCAGCAGCAATAAGGAGGGCATTTCTCTGACTCTTCATCACAGATTTCTGATGCCTAAGATGCTCAGAAGGAGAACAAGTATTAGACTCACAAGTAGGACGAGTCTCGTACTTCCAGTAAATGTCCATTAACAAGAAGAGACAAAAGGGTAAAATTGAGAGGAAAGGCTTGAGGAGATTGCGAGTGACGGCGATTAAGCCCTTGCGAATGCCATCAAGGCCTGGGAGAGTTAGCAGGAGAAGCATGATCGCTTCTGCTCCCGCTGCGTAACCCAGTACAACCCATTCCAATGCCATCTTTTTAGGTTTTGAATTGGGGGATCGGGAAGAACTGAGGAGAACTCGGGGGTTTTGGTTGGGGATCCACAGGGGAAATGTTAGGTTTTGGTTTGGGGGGAGAAAGAGATGAGAATATTAGAGGGCTCTAATTTTTTAGGATTTCGATGAATTTTTCTTCCTTTCCTTCGCTTCTAGGTTTCTTCCCGATTCTTTACCCTTTTTGGAGAATTTATAAAGTACTCCCCCTGGAGTTTTTGTTTTTGGCATCTAGTCATTGAAGTTTCAAAACTGTCAAAATACCCCCTGTGGTTTAACTCTGTTAACAAAATGCCCCCACAGTCCATTGTCATTAAAATTAATGGTAAATTACCTCTTGCCTCTTCTATCTTACGCCAAAGAACACTTTGCCTTCTCCATTTTTATTAACCAACCTACTATTATTTTATTTTCTAACTTTGAACTTTTCTCTCTTTCTCTCTCTTGTTTTATCTCTCCTTGTTCAAAGCCGACAGCCTTTTCTTCTATCTTCCTTCTTACTTGCAATTAAATCTAACATTGATGGCTATTTTCGTCATCACAAATTATTTTCAAGTTTCCATCTCTCTATCTCTTTCTACAACACTCACAATATGTTTGTACTTCTCCTTATCTCTCTCTCTCATTTTTATAATTATTTTAGTCCCGGATAATATATTAATAATAATCTCTTCCTCCGATTTTACAATCTAAGATTCAATTTTTATTATATTATTTTAGAATATTTTTTTAAAAAAAAATCTATACCGACTGTGTTGGATGGATCATGTAACAATCATTGAACATAAGATAGCCGATCAAAAATTTTAAGTATTTAAATTAGAGTACTTCTTGTAAAAAACAGGAGGGTAGTCTATCACCCTTCATATCCTGCAAGTTCATTCATGAAAATTAGGAATTTTCACTCACCAAAGGGTAATCAAGTATGAGGTTCAATAATGATTATTGATGACACAACCATTATAAATAGGGACAACTATAGCAAGGGTCCCCAAGGTCAATTTATTAGTCTCACACATTATCTAGAGAGAGAATTGAGAGTTTGAAAGATTTCTTACACATCCGGAAGTACTAGAAAGAGAATTGCGGTCGCCGTAATCCATAGCTGAAGGTATACTTTGATTCCGCTCCTTCTTTAGTTCAATTATGTTTTGTGATCCATGTATTAGGCTTGTATGAACATCTCACATTTTGGTATCATAGCCATCAGAGCCTCTGTCTGCATTTTTCGGTGAGATTTTCATTTTTTTAGGGTTCTAAATTTTTTAAAAATTGACCCAAATTTGAAAACATTTTGGGGTTTTGAGGTTGGAAATGAGTTGTGCATGAAATTTCGGACAATTACATGTTTTCAGAGCAAAAAATGGAGTTTTTCTGCACTTTTTGGTGACATTCTGGCCTTCAGACCTGTCGGATCCGGGTCGGGACCTCGGGGTCCATTCGGGTGAAGAAGACCCGGATGCAGACCAAAACGACGTCGTTTTGGTCTGTAATTTTTTTAAATTATGGATCTGCCCGAAAGCTTTCTGTAATTACGAAATTACCCAAAAATATTTTAATGTGTTGCAATCTGGTCCCTATGGCCTTTCTAAAACTCACAAAATTTTAAAATATTTCACATTGGTCCTCGACCTTTCTAAAAACCCCGATAAACCTTGGAATGTTACAGATTGATCCCAACAAATTTTGAAATGTTAATTAGTGCTTTGGACTCAAAAAAAAATTCCAAAAAAATCCAAAAAAATTGGAAAATTTAGTTTTTTAATTTTAAATTCATATTTGGGCCATTTTTGAGAATTTAAAATTAAAATTTTTAGATTTATGGTATCACACATAAATAAAAAATTATGTATTTTACACAAATTAATTTTTATATAGTCTTTTGCACATTGAGGGGCGTGTAAAATAAAGGTTAAGACCCGTATAAAATTATAAAATCATTGAAACTTTATGATTTTATATAAATTAATTTTTGTATGGTTTTTGCATAGAAAGACGTATGCAAAATAAAGGTTAAAGCCTACAAAAAATTAAAGAAAAATATTCTTGTGGTTTGTATGATTTCTGATTGTTAGGGTATAGCCACAACAACTCTAATATGAAAGAAATTATATATTGGGATAGTTTTGACTACATAAAGTAGAGAATATTATTTATTTTTGTGTGACAAATTTTATCCCACAGGAATTTTTTGTTACATTAAAATAATTAAACAGGATTAAATGACAAAACTGGATAACCTATTTGTGTGGATAGTCTACCTGACTTTAGAGCTTTCTCCTACAAGGTTTTTCGAGTTCAGCAGAGCGAGTACATGTCTAGAAAAGTCTTGTCAACAAAATTGGGATAAGTCTAAAATTGGCTGGTTCTTAAACGGTCCCATGTGACCCACCACCTACCTAGGGACTTTCCTGGTGCACGAGTGATGCTGTCTTGTAGACTGATAAAGAAGCTCTAATTCAGGGAAAGATTTTCTACATGATTTCTCCTAATTAGCCCACAGGCATTAGGAAATTAGGTAATATTGTCAGTCTGATCATAAAAGATAATAAATCTAATCTGAATTAGAAATTCAGCCCACAAGCAATTTCTATGTCAGGAGATTTATTTTATATGATTTACATTGGTAAACATATGTTAAAGTCTCAACTAAAATTTGTAAGCATTTTTGTTGTAGCTATACAAATCGTTGATATCGTTGAAGTTCCCATATTGAATGGTGAGAACTACAAAATGTGGAAGGATAAAATACTTCTCAATTTGGGATGGCGAGATTTGGATTATGCTATAAGGCATGACGAGCCGCCTAGGATAACAGATGCCAGCTCTACAGTGGACAAAGCTCTTTATGAGCATTGGGAGCGATCTAATCGCCTCAGTACGATGTTCATTAAGGATAAAATATCAATTGCATCCGCGACTCCGTCAATCAGCATAATGACGTCTGTGCCCTTTTTAGGGCAATTGATGAGCAGTTCGAGACGTCTGATAAAGCTCTCGCTAGCACCTTGATTATGGAGTTCTCATCGAAGAGACTCACCACTATCCACGGAGTGCGCGAGCACATCATGCGAATCCGGGATATAGTGGCCAAACTAAAGACTCTTGAGGTGGAGATATCGGAATCCTTTCTAGTGCACTATATTCTGAACACCCTCCCACAGCCTTATAGTCCCTTCAAATTTTCCTATAACACACATAAGGCTAAATAGTCCATCAATGAGTTGATGACCGTATGTGTACAGAAAGAAGGGAGGTTGCTCATGGAAATGAAGGAGGGAACCAATAATGCACATTTGGTCATGAAAGGAAAGGCGAAAGGAAAAGCCAAACTGAAAGGAAAGGCAAAGGGACCTATCACAATTGTAAAAAAGGAGTCTACGTGTTTTTTCTGTAAAAAGAAGGGACACATAAAGAAGAACTGTGCCAAATTTCAGAAATGGCTTGCTGCCAGAGGTACGGAAATCTCTTTTGTATGTTATGAATCTCTTATAACTGAGACTTCTTATGACACATGTGGATTGATTCTGGATGTTCAATTCACATTACAAATGTGTTGCAGGGTTTGCAAAACCTACGGAAACCAATGGGTCGTGAGCAATTCATCTATTCTGGAAACAAGATGAGCTCGCATGTAGAAGCCATTGGAGATCGCAAGCTCGTTTTGACTAGTGGACATGTCTTGCAGTTGGAAAGAATTTTATATGTACCAAGTTTTTCTAGAAATCTAATTTCTGTATCAAAACTTGTACAATTCGGATATTCTTTCCAATTTAATAATATAATAACATTACTTTTGCATTCAAATATCGTTGGTATGAGTCTATTAATTGACGGACTATACAGAATTAATTTACAATACAACACATGTTACAACACAACACATGTTGGTGTAAAAAGGTGTGTCGTAAATGAAAATTCCTCTATGTTGTGGCACCGGAGATTAGGGCATATCTCTATTGAAAGGGTTAAGAAGTTGGTAAAGGACGGAGTACTTAGTACTCTAAATTTTAGTGACTTTGAAACATGTGTGGACTGTATTAAGGGAAAGCAGTCCAATAAGTCAAAAAAGGGTGTCAAGAGGAGCTCAGATCTATTAGAGATCATTCATACAGACATATGTTGTCCGGGTATAGACTCATATGACCAAAGGTATTTCATCACCTTTATAGATGATTACTCACGTTATATGTATCTCTATCTCATTCGCCATAAAGATGAGGCATTGGATGCCTTTAAGGTTTTTAAGACAGAAGTAGAGAAATAATGCGATAAGCAAATAAAGATAGTGAGATCATATAGAGGTGGAGAGTACTATGGGAGGTATACTGAGAATGAACAGGTACCTGGTCCATTTGCTCGGTTTCTTCAGGAAAATGGGAGATCATTGCCCAATACACCATGCCTGGGTCTCCGGACCAAAATGGTGTGGCTGAAAGAAGAAATCGGACATTGTTGGACATGGTAAGGAGCATGATGTCTAGCTCTAAGTTGCATAAATCCTTGTGGACTGAAACTCTTAAGACGGCTGTGTACATATTAATTTGGGTTCCAACCAAAGCGGTTTCCAAAATCCCATTCGAAATGTTTAAAGGATGGAAACCCAGTTTGCGACATGTACGCGTTTGGGGATGTCCATCAAAAGTAAGGGTTTATAATCCATAAGAAAAGAAACTGGATCCGAGAACCATAAGTGGGTATTTCGTTGGATATGCTGAAAGGTCCAAGGGATACAGATTCTATTGTCCATCTTATCATACTAGGTTTGTGGAATCGAGAAATGCGAAATTTCTTGAGGCTCACTTGATCAGTGGGAGGAATTCCTTTCAAGACTTAGTCCCTGAAAGGAATCTATCAAATATGCCTTCCACTTCAAGTGAAAAGATGATTGTCATTCAAAACGTCCCTCCAGTACCCATAGATGTTGACCCGATTACAGATGACAATCAAAATATTCCACAATCTACTGACACTGAAACAGGTCAAGTTGGACAGCCCTCTCCTAGAGAGACTGTTGAGCCGACATTAAGGAGATCTGTTAGGATTAGGAGGTCAGCAATACCTAGTGATTATGTAGTCTACCTTCAAGAGTCTGACTATAATGTTGGTGCTGCAGACGATCCTGAGTCATTTTCACAAGCCATGAGTTCTAACGATTCGAGCTTGTGGTTGGAAGCCATGAAAGATGAGATGGACTCCATGAGAAGTAATGGAGTCTGGGATCTTGTAGAGTTGCCTGATGGGGTAAAACTCATTGGATGTAAATGGATCTTTAAGACAAAAACCGATTCATTTGGCAATATTGAGAAGTACAAGACCAGACTTGTTGCTAAAGGGTTCACTCAGAAGGAATGAATCGATTACTCGAAGACTTTTTCTCTAGTATCTAAGAAAGATTCCCTCCACATTATTTTGACGATTATTGCACATTTTGACTTAGAGTTACAATAAATTGATGTGAAAACGACATTTTTGAATGGAGAACTAGAGGAGGAGGTTTACATGTATCAACCTGAAGGATTTTCCTCTAGCGATGGTGAGAATTTGGTTTGCAAACATAAGAAATCAATATATGGATTGAATTAAGCCTCCCTCCAATGGTATTTGAAATTCCATGAGACAATCTCTTCATTCGGTTTTGAAGAAAATGTTATGGATCAGTGCATATACTAAAAGGTCAGTGGGAGTAAGATTTGCTTCCTAGTGCTGTATGTGGATGACATATTACTTGCAACCAATGATAAAGGGATGTGTTTTGAGGTGAAACAGTTCCTTTCTAAGAACGTTGCTATGAAAGATTTAGGTGATACATCTTATGTCATTGGCATAAGATACATAGAGATAGATTTCATAAGGTCCTCGGACTATCTTAAGAAACCTATATTAAGAAAGTTCGTAAGAAATACAGAATGCACAACTGTTCACCAAGTGTAGCTCCTATCGTCAAAGGTGACCGGTTCAGTTTGGACCAGTGTCCCAAGACAGAACTGGAAAGGGAACAAATAATCAATATTCCATATGCTTCCGTAGTTTGAAACTTTATGTATGCACAGGTCTGTACCCGACATGATATAACGCATGCAGTTGGAATGTTGGGAAGATATCAAAGTAATCCTGGTTTGGAGCATTGGAAGGTTGCAAAGAAGGTGTTACGGTACTTGCAAGGCACCAAGAACTACATGCTTACATATAAGAGGACCGACAATTTTGAGGTGGTCAAATACTCGGACTCAGATTTCGCTGATTGTATTGATTCTCGAAAATCAACATCTGGATACATTTTTTTTTCTGGTCAGTGGAGCTATATCGTGGAGAAGTGCTAAGCAGACATTGACTACGACCTTCACTATGGAAGCTGAATTTGTGGCGTGTTTTGAGGCTACATCACAAGCGGTGTGGCTATGAAGTTTCATGGCTGGGTTAAGGATCTTGGACTTCGTACCTAAACCATTAAGTTTATTTTGTGATAATTTGGCTGCGGTATTTCTGGTTAAGAATAATAAAAGTGGTAGTCGAAATAAACACATCGACATTAAGTATTTAGTCATAAGGGAACGTGTATTGGAAAATAAGGTTGTAATCCAACATGTTAGCACCGAATGTATGCTTGCTGATTTTCTGACTAAAGACATGCCTCTAGTTAAATTCAGGAATCATATTGTAAATATAGGTTTAAATATCAATTTTAATGGAACTTCGAATTGAAATTTCTCGTATAAAATTATGTGCACATTCCAGTTTTGAGAAAATTTTGTGAAAATTGATCTCGAATAAACATTGGGTTTATTCATAAAGATGGTTACCATAAGGATAGGGAGGAGTGTGTATTGTAATACTCGGAAGACAAAACTCGCTAAATTAGAGGATTTGTCACTGTGATTCATGTGTGCTTTTTCTATTAAGTTTCACTTTGGATAAAGTCACCAAGTCGGGTGAGTGGACAAAGTGGGAGAATGTAAGAACAAGAGGGTGGTCCATCACCCTCCATACCCTACAAGTTCATTCCTGAAAATTATGGATTTTCACTCACTAAAGGGGTAACCAAGTATGGGTCTCAATAATGGTTATTGATGACATAACCATTATAAATAGGGATAACCATAGCAAGGGTCCCTAAATTCAATTCATTAGTCTCACACACTATCTAGAGAGAGAATTGAGAGTTTAGAAGACTTCTTGCACGTCTGGAGGTACTGGAAAGAGAATTGCGGTCGTTGGAATCCATGGCTGGAGGTATACTTTGATTCCGCTCCTTCTTTGGTTCAATTATGTTTTGTAATCCATATATTAGGCTTGCATGAACATCTCACAATTCTATTTCATATTTTCTGCCCCTTAAGAATGAAGTGTCCACCACATACTTAAATGTTAAATCTTCAAAATTTTAATGCAAAAGGTAATTCTGATTAAATTAAAATTTTATTATGGTTATCGATAATAAGAGATAATTACATGTCAAGTCATTGAACTTTATCTCAAATTCACAAATTAGTCCATGAACTTCAAAACGCTATGATTTAGTCCCCGAACTTCAAAAAATGGCACTTATTAGTCCGTCCGTTAGTGACGGCGCCTACCTAGACGTTAAGTGTTTACGTGTATCCAAATGGCTGACTACATGGAGTGAATGTGGCACCAAATGGCGACATGTCTAATAACACGTCAGAAATCTGCTGACGTGGCTCCAGTGTTGCCGACGTGGCAAGGCACATCAGCACTCTTGAAGACTTGTTCCTTTTTTTGATGTCATTATTCCCTCCATAAAGGTGTTAGTTTCTTAGGAAAATAGAATGAGGGAGTAGGCGAAAAATTGGTTTTTGAGAGAGACGGAGAGCATTCGTGCCAACATTCGCGGTCTGTGTCGGTTAGGGTTTGGGTTTGGCTAAGATTCAAAGATATCGGTTAGGGTTTGGATTTTGGGCCAACATTCGTGCACTATCAAAACGAAGGAGAGTTAGGGTTTGGTATGTGTCGGTCTCATCTTGCTGTCTGCAAAGCAACGGTCGTAGAATGTCATCAAGCATGGTAGAAGGTTCACTGAAGTGCAAATGCAACATCGATGCTATTGTGGTAACTTTATGCTCAGAAAGAAATCCAAGCCGCAGGTACTATGGTTGCCCTAAATTTTGGGTATATCAATTCGTATTCATGGACTGAATTTTTTAGGTATGGTTGCCCTAAATATGTCGAATCTTAAAGCTTTTGCAGGAAGAAAATGCTTGTAATTTTTTTGAATGACATGATCCACCATTCTGCCCAAGAACAGTTGAAGTCATTCATGGATTGAAAAGAAAAGTGGATGAGCTAAAAATTATGCACAACACTGTTGTAACTGATTAGAGTTTGAGAATGCAGGATGCAAGAAACACGATCGAGAGGCTAAATGAAGAGAACAATCGTTTGTTGCGTTGTGTTCAAGAGCTGGAGGACATGAATTTGTTAATGAAACAAGAAATTTCACGGCTGCAGAAGATGAAGGAGAAGAAAGTGAAACCCTTTTGCAAAGATTTCATGCATGTCACCATCATATTGTCATTTGGAGTTCTGATTTTGGAACTTTTGTATAAAATTGGGTAAGATAAGGGATTATTAAGAATGTTGCGGTTATGTTTTTTTTTTCACTCTTTTTTGGGTAGGATAAGGGTTTATAGTTTTTTAGGGGAGAAACACTATGTAATGTTAGGAATCGTATATGTAATATCATGCTTTTTAAGCAATGAAAGGCTAGCTGTTTTAAAAACAAACACTTTGCATTCAAAGGCTGTAAGAGGAATTCAAATTGCCTCACTAATTAGAGGTAAGAGTGTAATGAAATCTGGATGTAAGAAATGTGGATGTTAAGAATTTAAGAAACCTAGATATGAAGAGCATAATATTGCTTTCAAACAGCCAATTAATAATATAAAAAGATTTTCTGCACATTCAAACAAAGGCTGTAAGCATTATATATTCAAAGGCTGTAAGCATTCTACATTGGCATAAAAACAAACACTCTGCATTCAAAGGTTGTAAGAAGAATTCAAATTGTCTCACTAATTAGAGGTAAGAGTGTAATGAACTGGATGTATGAAATGTGGATGTTAAGAATTTAAGAAACCTAGTTGTGAAGAGCATAATATTGCTTTCAAACAGCCAATTGATAATATGAAAAGATTTTCTGCACATTCAAATAAATCATCACATTCAAGCATGATATTGCTTTCAAAGGCCGTAACCATTCTGTATTGAAAGGCTCTCAAATTTGAGCATAAGTTCAAATATTGTATTCTGCATTTTGAATGAATCACATTCAAGTTACACATTCTGAGATTCAAAGGTACTACAAGTTCAAAACACAGGTTTATAAGACATTGAATGGGGTAGCATAATACATCACATAAACAAAGGCTGATTGAATCCAGGTCTGAGATTCAAAGGTACTATAAGTTCAAAACAAAGGCTCTCACATTTGGTCTTGTTCACAACACAGGTTTATACAAAAGACCAAATCATAAACACAAATTTTGTTTACAAGACATCATTGTTCAAATTATAAGTTCATAAAATACAGGTCTGATTGAATCCAAATCATTGCTGAGATGAAGGTAGTTGGGAACTTTGGGATGCACCTTGTGAACCTTGGCCCTGCAAGTAATTGCATGGATTAATTCTCCATCAGCCAAATAGTACTACAAACATAATATGGATCCAAATTCAATCACTAACCTTATCTGCATAGGAGCCGCAAAATCTCTTATTGTGTCCTGGTTGCTTGCAAAGAGTGCACTTGATAATGATTCCAACCCTAGACATTAAATGAGGATTTTTTTTTCGGGATATCAGTTAGATCATTTCTCCTTTTTTTTGCTGGCCTTCCTGCTTTTCTCTTGTAGTTGGGAGGTAACAAGTTTGGGAGTTGGTATTTATCCCAAATATTTAGTCCATTATAGGGATACACAATCGATGCATAGCACTCCGCATAACAGGTTAGAATATAATAATTAGACATATATTTCTCTAGTTTCTCTCTACAGATAAACATGCAACTAATAGCATGGGCACAAGGAATGCCACATAACTCCCATGCCCTACAACTACTCCTATTATCCAAATCAATAATAAACTTATTGAAAAATGATGTGACCTCATAAATCGCACCACCCGCTAAGGTTGGAAACCAATGTCTACTTAGCCTCTTTTCCTTTTCAAGTTTCCTTTGAATAACGGGACAAATATCACCTTGGAAAGATGATATTTTGCTCCTATTTTCAGAAAATTTGGATATCAAACCAGACCTAATGGCCTCTAGCAAACTGATCACTGGCATGTCTCGTGCAACCAAAATTTTTGCATTGAATGATTCACAAACATTGTTAACAAGTAAGTCACACTTACTGAACCAAGAAAATGCATACCGTGTCCATGTTTGGGGAGACTTCTCCATCAGCCAAGAATAAGCAGCAGCATCTGAGATTTGAATTTCTCTCATTACTCGAATGAACTCAGCCTCATATGTAGCCCTCGCAGCAGCATAGAACAGGTTTTTTAACTCCAAGTCCTTGAATTTTTTGTGTAGGTTGTTGTACAGATGTCGAACACATATTCTATGTTCAGATTATGGAGACAATGTTGAAATGGCATTAATTAATCCCTGCACACAAAGATATACATGTTAAAACAATAGCACTACAAGAACAGCTGCAGGAAATGGCATTAATTAGTCCCTAATGGTCCAGTTTGATACCTTCTGTTGGTCAGACATGAAAGTCCATTTCTTATCATCTCCAATATCCCCAAGTAAGTGCTGCAGGAACCACTTCCAAGAATCTGTGTCCTCCAACTCCACAATTGCAAAATCTAGTGGAAATATTCTATCATTTGAATCTTTTCCAACTGCAACCAGCAACTGCCCTCCAAATCTTGATTTTAGAAAACATTCATCCAATCCAATAAATGGCCTACAAGCTGCCAAAAATCCCCTCTTACAAGCATCCAAGCAAATGTACAATCTTTTGAAGATTGGAGTTAGAGGGTACTGGATGGATAAGGGATGCTCTTCAGCGCATGGTAGATAATTCTCTGTTTTACAGGTACTTCCCTTGTTTGTTCTCAAAATCTCTTCAAAATATGGTCTCAGCATGAAGAATTGCTCTTTATTCTTGCCTTCCGCAAGTTCTTTAGCCAAAAGTCTAGCCCTTCAAGCCTTCATTCTTCCACAGCTGACCATAAATTTCTCTTTTGCCTTTTGTTGAAGACTACGCACTTTTATGTTAGGATCACTTTGGACACTCTTCACCCATTTTCCCCCAAGCCACTTAGCTTATGCATGCTTGTTATTCCAACTTCTAAGACAGCTGTGTTCAGGGTTATATGTCACTACCATTGCTGTCTTTTCATGACCTTGAATTCTTTTTACATACACCAACCAATCACAACCCTCAATACATTTCACTCTCACTCTCTCCTTGTCATTTTTTACAAATCTGATATTCCTTCCACTGTAGACAGCATAATCCTTCACAACATCTTTAAAAAATTTCAGACTTTCATAAATTTGGCCATGCTTAAATTCAATAAATTTTGGGTTATAATCTATCTTGAACTCCTCATATCTACATCTTTTTCTAACAATGTCTTCATCATCATTGTCATCCTCTCTCATTGTGTATTCTAACTCCTCCTCTTCCTCATCTACCTCATTCCAATAAGAGAAATTAACATTTATGAAGTTTCGCTCTTCTTCTGATTCTAGAATGACCTCTTCATCACCTGTATTGACCTCTTCACCCTCTATAGGATTATCAGTAGACATTGACTCCTCCCTTTCTTCTCTTGAACTCTCATCATCACACTGTTCAGAATCACTATCACTACTTACCAAAATCTCAGTACTGAAACCCTCATTTTTCCCAATGTCTTCATCACTTTCGATGAATAAATCAGCCTCATTCTCTAACACACATGCATTATCAACACCATGTTCTATATAAAAATGCACTTCTTTATCTTTCTTTTTTTCATCCAAATAACATAACAATGCAGAATCAGTCAATATTGGGCTGAAACCATTTCCAGTCAAAGGTATCCATGACCTTACATAGTTTTTATAACCTAATTCTGCTGCCATGTGCCCTAATTCAAATACTGACATTCTATCCCTATCACAATTATCAAAATATGTCAATTCACCACCTTCGTAACTATTTGTTCCTAGAAATTTACCCAAATGATGGAATGCAACATTGAATTTGGAAGAATCCATATCTGAATAAGGGAAAAATTTTAAAATACTAAGACATTGTACCCACAGCATTTAAACAATCACAACATAACACAGTGAACATACTTAAACACCAATATTGAAATTAAAGAAACAGGACATAGATCAAATTATAGCAATACAAATTATAGCAATAATTAATACAAGATAATACAAATCTATAACACTGAATTGATAATTTTACAGAAACCCTTATTTTAAACCTTAATTTAAAACCCTAATTTTTTCCCAAAACCTAATTTTGAACGAACCCAAATTTTACAGATCTTCAATCGATATTAACACAGTATAATACAATACAGATTCAATTAACAAAAATTACACATTTAAAAATATTTTATTGATAATTTTAAAGAAACCCTAATTTTTAAAACCTTAATTTGAACCCCCTAATTTTAAACGAATCTTAATTTTTCAGATCTTATAACAATACAGAATCAAGCATATTTTATTAACGAATTTAAAGAAGCCAATTTTTTTTAAATCCTAATTTTTTCGAAACCCTAATTTTGAAGAAAACCCTAATTTTTTCAATACCCTGATTTTAAACTAAGTTTAGTAAACATTGAAATTACTGAAATAGTAAAACAAAATTTAGATTTACATACCTTATAAGGACCCACTGTGAAGAATACGACAATCATGAACCAACAATTTGGGACCACAAGTCAAATTTTTTTAAGGAAACCAAAAACTTTGTCGAGACCTACTTTCAACTATCTCTTTCCCCTCGAATACAATAAATAAATCCCTAACTTTCAGATCTGGTACGCCATTATAGATCTTCACTTTCTCTCTAAAAAAGGACGACTACCCTTCGCTTTCTCTCTTCACTCCATCGTTTTTTTTTACTCATCCCATCGTTATAACTTTAAGATTGGCTGACGTGGCTTGCCACGTCAACAACACTGTAGCCACGTCAGCAGATTTCTGACGTGTCATAAGACATGTCAGCATTTGGTGCCACATTCGCTTCACGTAGTCAGCCACTTGGATATACGTAAGCACTTAACATCCAGGTAAGCGCCGTCACTAATGGAAGGACTAACAAGTGCTGTTTTTTAAAATTCGGGGACTAAATCATAACGTTTTGAAATTCAGTGATTAATTTGTAAATTTGAGGTAAAATTCAAGGACTTGACATGTAATTATCTCTCGATGATAATTACATGAAATAGTTTTAAATGGCATTGGGACACAACTATGGCCTATGCTCGCACTTGTGCGCAGCTCAAAAGCCCAATGTGGCCCTTGCTCGCAGGCAGCCTACGTGCCACTCACATGGCCATGTGCACAAGCACAGGCGCACGCATGGCTATGCACCAGGCTTGTGGGACCTTTAGGTGCTTGCTCACGAGGGTCCAACTACAACTCCTGGAAAGGCCTCTCGAAACGAGATTATGCTATCAAAGAATTTCAATATTGGATACCAATGAGAAAATCACTAAAACGAGATTATGTTGGTTTCTTATCAATGATTGAAGGAGTACTCACCTTTGTTATCTCGATTCAAGAATGGGTTGATCAGCCTTCAGTTGAAGAATTAATTAGAGAATTTGCTTTCCAACCACGAGGTTTTGGCAAAGAAAATGGAAAAGAAGTTTAATCCAGATGATGATCTCTTCTTTAAGGGAAAGCATTGTAAAAAGAATATATCAGCAGGAAATAAGGATAATGAAAAAGAGCTCGGGATGAAAAAAGCTGCTAGTAACAACTCACAACATACCAATCTTATCAGGGGCTACAAATGTGAAAAGAAACATAGAAAAGTAAATCTCTCCGAACCAAATGTTGCAAGTGAAAATGAATAAGGTGAACAACTCAAATGGGACCAATGCTTCACTCCAGAAGGAAACCATGCTGTTGTTGAGTTAGTACTAGCTTAAACCTTTTTCAATCGTTCTAAGAACAAAACATGTGGATCATTGACACTCATTGCTCCTACCATGCTACTGATAATGATTCGTTACTTTCATTAACCCTCATAATTTAACTAAACTGACAGTGAGTGGGGTTTTTGCAAAGAGCAACATTGATACATAAACCAAAAGGATCAAGCTAAATAACGTTTTTCACACCCTAGGTTTGAAGCAAAATTTAATGTTCATTTCTCAAATTAATAATTCTGAAAAATATGCTTTATTTGGTACAATTTGGCAAATCACATAGTTTTCCTTTAAAACATTATTCTGCATTAAGTTTTCAGTCCACATGACACGCAAAACCAAACCAAACATCTTTTTGTTCCACCATTTATTCTTGATGCTCAAACCCCATTTACAACCTGCTCGAGATGTTGATGGTCTTGACTTTGGAAGGTTTTGGACTCCTGTCCTTTGGGACCAAAATGGTGAGCACACCATGTTCAACCTGAGCCTTAATGTGGTCAACTTTGACATCTTCAGGCAATTCAATTTCCCTAGAGAAGCCTCCTTTTCCATTCCCTCGTTCGGCAATGTGCCAAATGGTGTCTTTTCCGGGGGCGTCTTCTTTTCCCGCTTCCCCTCTTATATGTAGCACATTACCTTCATCCACCTGTATCTTCAGGTCCTCTTTCGCATACCCTATTCACAATTTAACAAAAATCATTACTCTAGCAGCATATTTTTAAACCCACAGAGAGAGAGAGAGAGAGAACCCAAGAAATCCACAATCTACCCAATAAGTCGCATGATTTTGCTCTAAAGTATCCAACTGAACTCGCGAAAAATTCAAATACACTAGATAGAAAAAAAAAATCATATTCGAATCTCCCTTCAAACACAAATATACAAGCAAATTCAAAAAAAAAAAAAAAAGATGAAAAAAGAGACCCAGAATGAGATTGCACCAAATTGACCCAATTTGACCCAAAATGAAGAAAAGAAAAACCCATAGATAAGTTAATCTAATTCAAAAAAATTGAATAAAAGAAGGAAATTTTGAGAAGAGGAAATACCAGGGACGTTGAATTTGAAGACGTGGGCAGATGGAGTTTCGAGCCAGTCCATCTGAGCCACCGATCCCGTCAATTCGTGAAAGACAGGAGGGTTCCAGAAGAAGCGTTTGAAAGGGTCATTGATTAAACCGGCAACCATTTTCGAATCTCTTGTTTTGTGAACCAACAAGATGAGTTTTGTAACAGTTGCAGTTGCAGTTGCAGTTGCAGATTATCATACCCAGAAGCTACGAAGAGGTCTATTTTTTATTTGATGTTGGGGAGAGGAATCGAGAGAGAGCCTAGAAGGTTCTTGGGTCCTTATCCTCTTCGTGGTATCTGCATTCTGATTCTCGCGTGCATTCATCACTTTTTCGTTTTACTAGGCCGTGGCCCAACAAAATGCCCCTTATTTCTTTCTGGCTTTTCTTATTGGGATTATTATCTGAAGAAACCTAGGCCTTGGCCCAACGTAATACTAACCCCTGTCCAACAAAATGCCCTTCATTTTCTTTATGTGGAAGGTTCTCGGAATGCCATCTGAGTTCTAAAGTCTTCCTAGGTGTGTGCGAATGAGAGAACGATGAAAATTAACTAAACCATAGCAAGAATTAAATGAAGAACCATAGTGAGTTTAATTTGTAGTTTGTTTATTTATTTATTTTGACTCACTCTAAAGATTTTTTTTTGTTACAACAAGAATTGAATTTCGGATCACGGAATCGGAGGAAGGAACTATTGCCATAGAAACATTCACCCCAAAGATATGTTCTCTATCATGTAGCTACTTTTTCCTAAATGATTGGACTCCATGAATTTTAGTAGTTGGGTGTATGCCTGGTGTTGAATTCCCTGAGAAATGAATTATTCCGACTTCTATTTTTTTGATAAATTATTGGTATCTAATAGCAAGTTTCCATCTGACTAAATCGAGTTCAAACTAAATTAGGTCCTTCAATAATAAAACTCTCACGACATCTATTTTTTACTTTTAACTAGTCCTTCAGTCTTGCTTCTAATACATCGAGGAAAATAATATTAAACATGGACCATGTTTTGGGTGGAGAGACCCAAAATAAAGAGAAAGTGGATTGAGTGGATTGGGCCAAATTTGGAAAGAGCCCCAACTTTGGAAAGCATGGAGCCCATTAACACGGTTTAGGCGATTGGGCCATGTTTTTTACTTGGGCCAATTAGTGAGAAATAATTTTTTTTTAATAAATAATCGGTATTTAATAATCACATTAAATCTGACTAAATCTGACTAAATCTTATTTGAATCGGATTGACCTCTTAAGAGACAATTCTCTTACACCTAGTTTTTTTAAATACAAAATTTGAATTCGAGATTTTATTTAAGGGATAACAGTACCAGCTAGGCATGAGTAACGTGTGAGAGGATCCCACAGTTGGCTTTATACACCGTGAATGTGATAAAGACCTGCCAAGCCAATTTAGCCGCATTTGTAAAATGTGTTCTTGTCTTTGTGTTCCTGTCCTAAGACAGGAACACATTTTACAAATGCGGCTAAATTGGCTTGGCAGGTCTTTATCACATTCACGGTGTATAAATTAAGGTATTGGATGTAAATTATAACTATTTGAATTTTCAAGAATATCATGTTTACTGGCTTATATTTGATTGGAACCTAACATGAAGATGGAGTCCCATCATATAGGCAAGGTAACGTTAATTCCTGAAGTATCATCCACAAAGTTGGCGCTCAAAGTCCGAGGATGCTTGTGTAGGTCCAGAAGATGTTTACATGAGGCTCTCAGTCCTCAAGTGGTTATTTTTGCTCATCCAGAACCGAGTAATTTTACTGCAGAATTTAAAATCACTTGAACTTTTGATTTTACTTCTGTAGATGTAGGAGCCCTCCTGTGCAATTAAGTATTGTTTAGGGTATGGATCGGAGGTTCTTTAGCATTATTTCCCCCAGTCAAACGAAGGAAATGGTCCTTTGAAAGACCATGTCTTGGGGTCTGATCTGCATTTTCGACATGTGGGTTTGGGTGCTTTGAGGGGCATCAGTGCTTTTGTTCTGTTACCCTCTTCAACATTGCAACTCATTGTTTTTAGGATTTTGTACATCATAGAAAACCTGTACCGGAGAAAGTCTTTGCTTGCCTGATTTATTTGGCATTTTTGGGAAGCCTGTTGCTCCGATTGCCATCTCTAATTTTAGACATGAAAATAGATCTCTGCAGCTTGTTGGCAGGGATTAGGGCTCTGCCATTTCGCCAATTCGTATAGAGGGATGGGAATAAGTGTGCCAATGGCGGTAATTAATCTGTGGAGTGGAGGGGTTCTGCGCTCTTCCCCAGCTACCCTGATGACTCTCATTTTAGCGGATAGTGTTGGGTTGTCTTGGCCAAGGCTTGTTTCTGTCTATCTCTTGTCAGCCTCTTATGGGATTTTGTACAATTTTTATGAGTATTAATATTTATATTTGTATCCGTTAGATCTCTAATATATTATTTTAGCAGGAATCCAACTGTTACAAACCCCAAAAAGTACCAATAGGATTGTAGAAATCCCTTACTTGAATTGTTTTCTTTGTTTTCCTTTACTCACTCAAAAAATAAAATATTAAAATTAAAATATAAAACAAACAAAGACCGAAGAAGATATATGCGGAGGTTCATCGGCAAATCCTAAGCGACCTTATGTTAATAGGAAGGTGCAAGAAGAAAGAAATTTTTAGTGGACGAAATAGGCCTTGTGAATACACTTAGACCTTTGAACAGTTTGTCATGCAAGACGAGCCAAGACATCTGAGTTTTTTAAGATATGGCTTTTAGGCCTCTTTCTCTCTCTCTCTCCCTCGCCCTCTTTAATAAACAACCAGTATTTGGAACTGTAAATTTTTCTAATTTAATTCAAATATTATCAGATTCAATTTAGAATGAAACTCTCATTTTTCATTTTCAAATTTTGAAATTGAAAGTACTTATGAAATTTAACATGGACTATCGGTTGATTCCCTAAGCAATATTGTTTAGAAGATTGCAAATATAAGTAGCCACTTCAAAGTCCAAATCATCCGTTTCGTGAGGTTTGGAATTTTTTTCCTTTTTTTTCATGTTTTATTTTTAAATTGAGCTATATGTAGATTAACTCGTATATGTTTGAAGTCGGTATTCCACAGAGGGAATGTTAATTCCTCACTGTAAATTAAAAGTCAGAATCAAGTTCCGGCGAATACGCACTTAAAACATGTCGAGTATAAATATATGACACAAAAAGCATATCAATCTAATCTAGTCAGTTAAGTGTGCAAAGTAGATCGGGAAAGGCATACCAATTTGGTTTATGCCTACTTTTCGCTCCAAGGTTGCCCTTGTCAATACGTTTGTTAATCTGTAATGCTTGCATAGAAATTATAGGTAGAAGAAAGTGTGTAGAGAGATTCAGTAGCAGTTCTCTCTGGAATTTGAACTTATTTCCAATTAGAAACCGAGTTGATCAACCATTTGCTCTGCTAAGTTGAGAACTAGAATTGCAGGAAAACAGAACAAGGATCAGAAAAAATTCTCTGAAGCTCAACTCTTGAACCAAACATTTCCCTAAGATAATTGTTCACCCAAGTGGAAGCGGGTTTATGTTAATCCTAAACGAAGAGACTCTCTGTATCCTTGTGAATTTTTTCAAGTCTGTCATTTGCTAACTGAGAGAACAAGGTCCTACTCCTTCTTCTTCTTCTTCTTCTTCTTCTTCTTGCTGCTTTTGGGGTGGTTGAGAATGAGAAGACTCAAGACGAAGCACTAGGATATCCAAAGCTTCCTTCATCCACCAATGCAGACATACTTCTCTTGCTTCTTTTACACTTATCTGCACAAAACCAATAACCAGAAAACATATGGGCTTAGTGTCAGCATCAGCATACATATGTTTGCCGCTTTTGTCCCAAAGAAGAAAAACTAGGGATACTTACCCACTTTCTTTGGCGAACGTTCATCTCAGGCCAAAGATCAAGCTCCTCTTCAACGAGCAAAGGGAACATGAAGCCCTCGTAGCAAGAATCGTGGGTTTTACTCTTGAAGAACCACTTCCCCAATCCTCCCTGAACAATACCTAATACCCCAGCTTCCTCTAATGTCTCTCGACTAGCCGCTTCTTCCAATGATTCATCACTTTCCCAACCTCCCTATTATATTTATAAATATATATCACATATATGATCAAATCATGTATATATAGGCATTTGGGAGTTAATTATTACTTTTTGAAGAGAGAGAGATTCTCAAACTCAAAAGTCATTTTGGGTTTGGTTTGAGTACCTTAGGAAACATCATTCCTTTGCCTTTTTGGGAAGAAATAACAAGCACTTCCACTTCTTCCTTCTCCAAACTACCTTTTGGGTTCACTTTATATCTGTATGGTATACATCTGCACAATTTGCACCAAAAACCAATCAATCAATCACTAACCATTATTAAGTAAGAAAATTTCGGCAGCAGCTCCAAAAGCCCAAGATTCAAAATAAGCTAAAATTCATGCAAATTTCGAAATGGGATTTCTCAATTTCTTTGCTAATTCAAAAGGGTATAACTCAAATGCAACTGCAAATCCCTGAGACCCCCACACCAATTTGAACAAGAAAAACAGAAAAGACACTGACCCAACGACTTGGCGACGTCCTTTGTTGTAACGCTGTAAATGCCTTCCGGTGCGAGAAACCAATGCCACCATTGTCTTTCAAAATTTACTCAAATCAAAAATAAATAACCACCAAAACTGTCTGGAATGAAAGATTCCGAACAGAATAAAAGGAAGAAAAAGGAGAAGAAAAAGGAAAAGAAAAAGAAAAAGGAAAAGAGGTGGGTGCTCAAAAGTTCTCCTTTAACCTCAGAATATTACAATTCTAATGAATTTTCTTCGCCTATGTTTGTTTTGTGGATATTGTTTTGGAGGCGTTGGCTACCACTTCTCTTCTTAAATAAGCAAGAATAGAGAGAGAGAGAGAGAGAGAGAGAGAGATCTGATACATACGAATGGACGGCTCCACCGCGGATGCACCCCTACGACTACGTGTGGCTGACTCGGGACGTGGCCTTTCTTTCTCTTTCTTCATTTTAACTTTTTCATTTTTATATTTAATTGCAGGGCCTGCTTTCCTGGTCATTTTACAGCAACACTTGCAGCTATTTCCCAATGTTTTTAAAACGGAACAAAGTCGATAAATAATTAATTCAATTTATCGATTTATTCGTTTATTAATAAGATCAATCATATTATTTTATGAATCATATAATATCATCATAATATTATATATTTAATTTATATATATATATATATGATATATTTTAAAATAAAATAAAATCAATATATTTTTATAAAAAAAAAATTTTATCAACACAGAAAAATGCTAATTATAATAAAAAATAGATGGGATCGATTTAAACAGTTTATCAATTTTAAACGATTTTGATCGAATTTAATTTTATCTATTTAAATAGTACAAATCGAATTAAACTATAAAATAATTCATAATCTCGATTGGATTTTAAAAACACTGCTATTTTCTTGACACTACTAGGAGGGCGTGTTGCCCAAACCCCCATAATTTTCAATTTTGTTTTATTCTAATCCTTTTTAGTTTATTTTTAGCTTGAAATCACTCAATACATTCTTTCAAAATATTTTTTTGATAGGATCTTTAAGTTGGAAAAGAATGATTGTAACCATTAAACTATTCTGTTAAGGACATATTCTTTCAAAATATTATTATACTCTTACCTTTCCACTCTAAAAATTTAAACTAAAAGAAATAAATATTATCAATTATTTGATATCTTAAAAGTCCTCCTCACCATAAAATATATCAAATCAGGTAAAATTTCAAAATAGAATATAAGGAGTTTATATAATTCAAATTTTTAACCTTCCAATCTCGTACTATTTTATTTTTTATATATCTATACCCATTTAAAAAAATTAAAATAATAAAAAAGATATTATTAATTATTTTGTATTTTAACAAAATTAATACAAAAACAAATACATTCATTCTTTTTATAAAATTGTTTACATTTTGGTAATAATTCAAAACAAATGCAACAACAGGTATGGAGTACAGATCCACCAAATGATTTTTCCTTGTATGCTGATACGTGAAGCGGGTAGCTTGACCTCGTGGTCATGGAACAACGGTGGGGAGGTGGTGGTTGGCTCGTACGGCCTCTGGCAATATGCCAATGCCAATGTCACACCGCTCGTCATACCCTCCATTTTTTCTACGCGCGCCGCAATGCAATGCCACGCCACGCCACGCCATAAGTTTTTGCTTTTTTTTATTTCTTTTTCATTTTCTCTTCGATCAGCGATATCTAACATCTATAATTATATTATATATAATTAAATTTAATTTAAATTAAAAATAAAATTCTTTCGATTTTTTTTTTCTTCGTATATGAAATTTTAGTACGACACAAGCTTGCTCGTTTAATCAGTTAACGTGTTTGGAGGAATTTGTTGAAGAGTAACTTTAGTGGCAAGGAGAACGTGACAAGGATTTAATTTTGCCTCTAAAATAATTCTCTCTCAGCCCCTATTTATGACTCTCATCAGCCAATCGTGGAAAATATTAAAACGACATTGTCAAGAAAAATATTACAAGGCTTTTTCAATTCAAGAAATCAAAAGTAAAAATATACCATTTCTATATTAACATAAACAAACCTGAATAATGCATGGGTTAATTTTTTGATTTAATAGGAGGCGTGTAAATTTAAAACTATATAATAAAGATAATCTTCTTATATATAATTAGTAAATAAATCAATTATTATTAAGATTATAATTTACTCTATTAAAAAATTTATTAAATGTAATAATGATCGGACTATATTCGTCGGTATATCACTTATTAAAATTTATACATTTAAAATTACTACTTTAATATCAATAATTTTTATTTTTATCGACAAAAATCTATATTTCAACTTGTTTGTGATAGTAATATACAAAAAGGAAAAAGAAAAACTTGCGGACGGGTTAATCAGGGATTGTGTGAAGAGTGTGGATAGTATTTGCAACCCTTAGTGGATAGACATTTCACATGAGTGAGAAAACTTGATAACATCTAACAAGAGATTACTACACTTGAATTCTCTCCCCCTCCAGCCCCTACTCTCTGTCAACCAAAAAAAAAAAAGGTAAAAATAAGTAAAAATCTTTCTCAAATAATTATCATGCGGCGCATGTATAATATAAATAGACAAGATTTATACCTTTGAAAGTGTTAGTATAGTTTAATATTGGTGGAAAAAGGAAGAGGTATCGGGATTATACATCATAGGAAAACATTTAAAAAAAAAAAAAACCAACAAACAATAATAACAAAAGGAAACTTTCCATATTAGTGTTAGAAAATATAATATATCAAAATTAAATTAATTATTAAAAATATTTGATATTCTTATTTTTATATTTTCATATCTATAACAATGAGTTTTCTATATAAATACAATTCATTATAATAGTTTATTAGAACAATGGATTAGGAGGGCTTTATCTACCAAGGCAATATTCAAATTTCTTTAATAATTAGTAAGATAATATTTGAATTAGCTTTGTATGTTTGTTTGTTTGTTTGTATGTATGTATGATAGCTTAAATGTGGGAATTTTCAAAAGTTGGAGAAACTCTTACCAATCTGTAGAAATTGAAATGTGTAGAGGTGTACACGAAATTTTCTAGAAACGCATTTAGTGCACAACAATGTGAAGGAAAGAAAAATTTTTCCACATTTCCTTTCCCCTTTTTTATGAGATGTCGACCTCAATCTACTTTCAACACAACATATTATCTGCACCCACAAAAAAAAAAAAAAAAAGTCTTTAAGGAATTATTAATTCTTCAATTTAAACAAGATTTGGTAGTTAGCATTTCAACTTTTATGGAAAATTATTTGGTGGGTCTGAACTAGACAAATACTATTAATTCTCATATTAATTTATTATTGAAAATCATCTTTTTTTTTTGGCTAAAAAATTGTAATTTTGATAAAATAGTGAAATTCACTTACGATAATAATTCAAAGACTAAGTACCTATTTGGTAGGGATTTTTTTCCGGCTTATCTTCTAGAAGTCCTACCAAACAAAATTTTTTCTCCTTAACAATATGTTTGAGGAGTTTTGGAGAGAAAAAAATTAGTTAGAAGAGAAAAGAAAAGAAAAGAAAAGCTCCCTCTTGTTAGAGAGTTTTATAAAAGAAAAAAAAAAGAAATGAAACTCATTGGAAATTAAAAGTTTTGCTTTCAGTTTCAGTTTTTAAAGGGTATTTTTGGAATATAAAAAATATTTAATTCTAACATTTTCTCTCCTCTCCATTTCTTCTAATTTTGGGAGAGAGAAAATTTTAAATTTGGATAGATTTCAAATTTCTCCCCTCCAATTCCCTTATTTTTTCTGGTATCTAAACTCCCAAAGGATTTTCTCTCATAATCCTTTCTTTTTTCTCCAAATCTTCCCATCCAAACGAGGTATAAAGGTAATTTCTTTTAATAAAGAAAAATTCAAAAAGTAATTTTTAAGAAAAAGCTCGAGAGGAGCCTTTACTTCTCTTTTTTATTTTTAATGTTTCAACTTTTTCAGAATTATATTTTTTTATTCCACTTATATAACTTGGGTGTTTATAAATATATACTTATGTTATTTTTGAATTTTTTAGTTGTTTATGTTATATAGAAATGATTTTATATTTATAAATATTTGATTTTAACTATTTAGAAAAATAATCAATTTCTTTTTATTTTAATTATTAGTATTATGTAAATATATGAATTTTAATCAATCGTCAGTGAAAAGAAAAAAAATATATTTTATGTATATACCCTCTATGGTAATTTAATTAAAAATATATTTTATAAAAATATTTTGTCAAATAACCAAAAGAAGTGTAGAAACTGTTTTTAAAAATAAAAATACCAAATAAATTTTAATTTTATTTTAAAAATTATTAATTTATGTTTCTCCTTAAAAGAAGAAGATAATGAGAGAAAGGAAAAAATAAAATAAAATAAAATTTGCCAAACATGCTCTGAGTTAATTTTTAATAATAGAAGAAGGAACAAAGATGTGGGATTTTTATAGTAATTTGTGACCTTAAAAAGTCCGACATGGAGGCTCTAAAAGAGAAGGCATGTCAGTGGCAGTTAAATGATGCATTAAACTATGGGGTTTTATGATTAGTACGTCTTAACAAAACCATAACAACAAACAAAGATGTGGGAATTTTATAATGTTTGGTGACCTCTAAAAGTCCTATATTGACACTTCAAAGAAAGTGTCGAAAACAAATGAAGCATCAACTAGGGCCTTCCTTAATTAATTACTCAATTTTTTTTTGGCTTGCTTTGTCTTATGAAAAGGGTACAATGTACATGCATACACATAATATCTGGTGCGGAAGAAACCAAGTCTCTTTTTTTTGTTATACTAGGATTTGAACCAGAGATCACCGGGTTGAAAGAAGAGGTTGTGACCACTAGACTGTCCTCTTACGAACGCAGAAGACTTGCACACCACAAATGGTAATACGTAGAGTCCAAACAAAAAAATTATATTAGAAACACAATATAACTTGAAATTGGATTTAAACAAGGAAAGAGAGTTATAATTTTTTAAAGGACAAATAATATTAGAGTTATAATTTTGAAATTATATATAAATATTTTTTATTATTATTTCATGAGCGATTGCCTACCAGAGCCGAAAGGAATTGAAAAGGGAAAAGAATAGATATATTGGTCTGTAATTCTTGGCTTAAAATTTTCTTTCTGTTTGAGGTGTTGGAGTTCAGTGACTCAGTGAAATATTGTGGGGTGCACCTTTCATTAATCTTGCAATGACAATGGCCTTGCTTGTCCACTAAGTGAACCTTTTGCCTTTGGATTGATAATGTTACGAGTTGCTGTAATCTTTACTTACACCTTGAATTTTAAACAAGATAGTAGGAGATTGATCTCTCTCTCTTAACAAAATTTAATATTAACCCAGAGAATTCGATACAGTTGCTCTTGTTCTCGATTTAAAATTAGTATAGGTTTTGTTTGATTAATGCAATGGCTGCCCAGCCCATCCATTGATAGTATTCCACATCTGTACTTGTGGATCCTTTTAAGGTATCATTGTTTTAAATGGTGAAAGCCTATGAAGTCGTTACCTTTGACAGCATAATTTAAAAATCAGAAAACACCGAACCAAGGTGATAGACTTCAAAGGAAAGCCTACACAGATTAAATTCTTTTAAGGTTTCCAAATTTAGCATTTCACAATCATTTAAGATTTAAATAAAGCTGTTTCAAGAGAATTCTAACTCGAATAAGTTACAAGTTGATCAACTTCAAATTGATATCCTTCTTATCGTGGTTATTCAATTCTATTATAGTTGTTGTTTGAGTTTTCTTCTTTGGTTTGATAATTTTTTTGTACAGGAATATTTTGACGTTCTGTTTATGGGTCATCAATCAATTTGAATTCAATTCAATTTTGAAAATAAAAATTTAAATTATGCAATAAGAACATGACATAAGATATCTACAAATAAGTTTCAAACCTAAATAATCAAAACTCAAAAGCATTTTAATTATTTTTATATAGACAAAATGCTAAAATATGAAAAATATGCCTTAACACAAAAGGTGCAAAATCAAAGTATCAAACATCATTTTCTTCATCAACACAAAAATTAGAAAATAAATTATAATTTTACTCATATCTGTTATTGGTCAAAATTTGCAAAATGGTCTAAAAATTAAGCGAAATGAAATTTATTCTATTTTATTCTATGTTTTAAAGTACTACAAAACAATCTTGGTAATACATATAATTCTAAACTTCATATTTGTATGATTTACGAATTGTCAATATTATAAAATTTTACGGAGCTCTAAAATGCTTGGAAGGAGTATTAGCAATGTCTATTACAATGAATTTTGCATGCAATGCTACAAAATTTCGATTACTCAGTTATCGAGAAAACTAATGAAATTTTAAAAATTTTACATTTTTATGCAAATATTTATACTCTATTGAAAAATATTATAAATAAAACGAAAAAAAAAATCTTCTTATTTATTGGCACTTATTGTTCGTAGTCCAATGTATTGGGTTTTACAGAGTATGTGTGTGTGTATAGATATGGCATAAATTTACAAAACTTTAAACTTTTTATTTTAGACAATTTTAAGGAGAGAATAGTATTCTCAGAAAGGAAAAAAAAAGTCAGAATGATAATCTCCACCGTTGTTTGATCTCAAAATGTAGCATCTTTTTAACACCACCGGTCCTAAATTCAAGTAAAAAAGTAATGTCGTGATAATTGATAGTCAGCATAAAAATTTTGTCAATAGATCAAAATAAGAAAATATTAGTTTTAAATGACTGATTTTAAAATTTAAAATTAAAATATAAGTTGAAAAGAAAAATTTTTTCTTCTAGACGGCCCAACAAGAAGTCATTATTAAGTTGACAACTAAATTCATGGAATTATCCATCTTGAAGTTATTTAAGTTGACATTTTTAATTCGCTTTAACGGGTCAACCCATGGTATAGAAGTGTATTATTGTTATTGATATAAATATGTGGGTGAAAAATGGGATTTCTTTAGAGAAAAATGTCAACCCTACGATAAGACGTGTGGTATCACCAAAGTATAAACTCGGGGAGTTGAATAAATTGATCACCGTCCGATGACCTCCATTGCATTGAATCAGTCAATTCGAATCTTCGCTCATGCATGACACACATGGTTTGCTGTTTGTACACATGTCAGCTGCACGTCATTTGCTATTGTTTTTCTTTTTCGTTTTTTTTTTTTTTATTTTCTTGATCGTGAAAGATACCAATTAAAATATTTCACCTCGAGTTCATAGAAAAGTTATTATATTTTTTAATCAAAAATTGAGTTTGGATATTGAAAATAAAAAGAATTATATTGAATGAATATTTTAAAAATTTAATAATATTTTAATCCAGATTAATTAGAACATGATTTTATGTTATGCTTTTTTTTCTCTTAAATCTTCAAATTATCCAATGATCCGGAAAATAAAGTAGGCAAATCAATGAATCGAAAAGGAGCTTATACGAAAATGCTACGGACCAAAGAAAAAAACAAGAGAAAGCATATACAGAGAAATGCATAAAAATGAATAAAGCTTAAAGACTTGAAAAGGAAATTTGCTGGGGTAGATGATAATGATATCCTTCTAACCCTTTGTATGCTTTCCCCCCGACTTTTCATCTACCAAAATCTCATTTGAAACCTCTAACAAATGGTCAAAACTTGAATCCCTATGGATCAGCAAAGCTACATACTAACTGGGTGAACTGCCCCTTCAAATTTCAGCACCTTTCCTCATTTTTAAGGATAAGGGTTTAACCCAAATCCTTATTCTTTAAAAAATTGCCTATCTTTTCTGACTTTTGCAAAGATGAGCTTCTAGATCCGCGCTTCTTATGCATTCTCAACTAATCAGCTTCTCCAGATGTCTTTTCCCATTACGTGTGCCGGCCAAAGAATATTTCGCCGACTTTTATGTGTTTCTTGATCGGCTAGTTCATGAGATGCTCATGGATTGAAGTCTCTATCAGCAAAAACCCTAAAATTTTTGGGTGCTAATGCATGTAAAAGTACACCCGACTATTTGTGTTATAAAGGTTATACTACGGTTCCTTGGTAATATGATGGGACTATAATGGTGCGTTTGCATTACGGGAGGGGTAGTAGCAGTGGTTGCTCTTCACCTCCCTAAAAAAAGGAGGAAATTTGCTAAGTGTCATATTTCGGAATTGCAAATCTTTATTTATATCTATTTTCTTGATAAAATAGGAATAGTGGAGTGTTTATACTGAGTCACAATCTAGTGTTTCTACAACTACTTTGACAAGCGATCACGCCTCGCTTGCAAGTAGTTTCATCCTGAAAATCGAATTTGGATTATTTAGCAATAGCTCTTTGTAGTAGTAGTAGACTTATTTCATAATAAAGTCATACGCTACATTCTATTTTTGAATATATCTTATTTTAGGTAATTTTAAAAGGTTGAGGAGAACACAACGTGTGTTATAACTTAATATAATAGTGTGCAAAAGTTTGAGAATAAGAAAGAATGTCTAGTTCCCAAAAAACCCCGTAAGGCTCCTCTGACATTTCAATGACTATTTGTTGGGTTTTCCGCTAAAGCTCATCAGTCCAGTCACATTAATGTTTTTCAGTGAAATCTCTCGGTAGTATTCTCTCGATTCAAGCTCTCCAGTGCTGAGTCTCTCGATGAATGCTTCTCAATGTCGATTGGGTCTATTGGTATATGTCTTTTAGTACACGTTTCCTTGGTTGCATATCTCTCAGTTATGCTTCTCGGTTGGGTTGGGTCTCTCGGTGTTCATCAAGTCTCTTGGTATCATTTGCTTTGAAGAATGGATAGGTCTATTCCTCTCTTTGGTTCTTTTCCTCATAAAAGTAAATGTCAAGCATGGGTAATATTTAATGCTTATGATTTCATAGAAAGCATTAAAAGTTTTGTCCCCTTTTGTGTGTTACTTGAAATAAAATAAACAAAAAAAGGGGAAGAGAGGTTGGCTTCTTGAGGAAGCCACGAAAGCATATATTGAGAGAGAGTGAGTCAACATATCCTTTTTAATTTTATTATTATTATTGAAACTTGTAGGAGAAACTTGGATGAGTTAACTTGTGTGTTCTTACCAAGAGGGTGTGTATTCTTCTTCTTCGGTGCTCAGAGCTAGAGAGAGAGAGAGAAGAAGAAGAAGTTTTTGCTTCACGGAGAAAGTAAGGGTGAGAGATCAGCATATACAATAATTGAGTTCTCTTTTGTGTAAACTTGTAGGCTTACAAAGAGACACAATATCTTATAATCTTCCCGTTTGTTGTGAATTTTAAGATTTTGGCATAAGCCTAAAATATTGAACTCTTATAACAACTTATTTCTTATAATGGTTTTTTATCTGGTTTACCCTATGATTTTTCCCTTTACACTAGAGAGTTTTTCATATAAATTTGGTATTCTCTATTCTCTTTACTTTCTCTACGACATTTGCTTTATTTTTCTGGTTCAGTAGATTGGTGTTTTTGTTATTGACTTGTCATCTATCGATTGGTGGATATTCTGTTGTGCTAGTGTCTTATCCCAACAACTGGTATCAGAATAAGGTTATTCCACCTTGAAAATGGAGTGTAACCAAGATATGAATTCCATCATGAAACTAATAGCTTCAAACTATTCTATTTGGAAGCCAATGATAGAGGATCATCTATATTGTAAGGATTTGCATGATCCGATAGTAGGAGTGTCTGAAAAGCTATCTACTATGGGAGATGAACAAAAAAAATTGGATAGAAAATCACTAGACACCATCAGAAAGTGAGTTGATATCAGTGAATTTAATCATGTAACAATGGAGACTAGTGCCAAGACTGCATGGGATAAGTTAGTTGTATTGTATGAGAGGAAAATTGCCCTGAATAAAACTTTTTTATCAAAAAGCTTGCAAATCTGAAGTATAAGGAGGGACGTCTTATTGTCGAGTGTCTTCCAAGATGTGTTGAACCATTTGAAAACCTTGGATATTAATTTTGATGATGAGGTTTAAGCTTTGCTTCTCTTGAGTTCTTTGTCGAACAGTTGGGTAACACTAGTTGTAACTGTTAGTACTTCGACTCCTAATGTCAAGCTGACATTGGGGATGGTAAAGGACAACATGTTTAAGGAAGAAGTAAGATGGAAGGACATGGAATATGGGAGCAGTCAAGCCCTTGTCATAGAGAAAGGGGCAGAACTAAGAATAAAAATCAAGATTCCAGAGAGGACAGTAAGTCCAATAAGAGCTCCAAATCCAAGGAGTCAATGAAGTGCTTCTACTGCAAAAAAAAGGGTCACATAAAAAGGAATTGTCGACTTTTCAAAGAGAAGAGAGATGAAAAGGGCAAGAGTACTTCAGATGATAGCAATGTTGTAGTGGTTGGTCCCGACAAAGAGATTGAGTCTCTAATTTGTACACCTAGTGATTGCAATTATGTGGGGGATCCATTATCTGAGTGGATTGTTGATATTGAAGCAGCCTATCATTGTGTTCTCAAAAGAAAGTTGTTTACAACTTACAAAAAACGTAACTTTGGAATTGCCAAGAGGGAAAATAATATTAAGTCACGAATTATAGGAATTGGTGATATTGTTGTCTAGACTAGCACCGGTTGCTCGTTAACTATGCGGGATGTGAGACACATTCCAGATATGAGTATGAATTTATTCTCAATTAATGTCCTTGACAATGAAGGATATGAGAGTCAACAGAAAAGTAGAAAGTAAAAGCTTTTCAAGAGGACTTTGCTAGTTGCAAAGGGAAACCTATGTTCCTGCACATACAAGACTTGGTTGAGAGTGCGCAATGGATAGGTAAATGAAGTTAATGATGATGTTTTACCGAATTTGAGTGAGAAAAGGTTGCAACTTTTGACAAAATAGTCTTTCATTCCTTTAACAAAAGATATTTTTTCAAACTCATATGATCATTGTTTATTTGGTAAGTTTCGTAGAGTTTCTTTCTGTATTCCTTTTAAGAGAAAAGAAAATAAACTTGAATTAGTTTATTCAGATGTTTGTGGTCTAATGGAGGTTGAATCTCTTGGTAGAAACAGATATTTTGTCGCATTTATTGATTATACGTTACGAAAGGTGTGGGTGTTTCTTTTAAGAAACAAAAATTAGATTCTGCAATGGTTTCAAAGTTTCTATACTAATATGGAAAATATTACTAGAATATCCTTAAAATGTCTTTGTACTGATAATGGTAGAGAATACACCTTCAACGAGTTTAAGCCTACTGTTCAAGGTATGGCATAAGGTATAAGAAGACAGAACATAGGACATCACGGCACAATTGTGTAGCTGAAAGGATGAATCGCACTATTATGGAGAGGGTCAGGTGCATGTTGAAAATGGATAGATTGCCGGGATCTTCTTGGTGTGAAGCAGCTAACATAGTCTATTACTTAATCAATAGGTTACTATCAGATCCTTTGGGGTTTGACATTCTAGAGAGGGTATGAATAGACAAAGATACTTCATATTTTCACTTGAAAATCTTTGGTTGTAAAACTTTTGTACATGTGTCGAAAGAATAGAGGTTAAAACTAGACAATATAGTCACTCCTTATGTGTTTATTAGTTATGGTGATAAAAAGTTTGATTACCAGTTATGGGATCCAAAACAAAGGAATGTTGTTAGGAGTAGAGATGTAGTTTTTCATAAGTAAGAAACTATAGTCGACTTTGAAAAGAAGGTGAAAACTTTGCAAGGTGTTGGTGAGTATGAGGATAAAACACCAGTGCAGTTCCACCTAAAAGTGCCAAATACAGAGGAGATAGAATTTGAGGATATAAATGAACTAACAACGGTTAGTGATGGGTTAAATACTGACAATGACTTTGTATAGCCAAATGCAGTGGATACCGAGCAAGGGAAGCAACCTCCTCTACAAGAGAGTGAGAGATCTCAGCTTAGGAGATCTACAAGAGAGCATCATCCATCTACAAAGTATTCTAGTTTTGAGTATGTTTTACTTACTAATGAAGGAGAGTCGAAGAGTTTCTAAGAAATTCAATCCATTCCTTATAAGGAGCAATGGTTAGCAGTTATGTAAGGAGAGAAATTTCTTGCAGAAAAATGACACTTATGAGTTAGTTGAACTTCCAAAGGGTAAAAGGCCGCTAAGGAGCAAGTGGGTATTCAAGCTAAAGAAAGATGGAGAGAAACTAGTGAGATACAAATTAAAGTGAAGGGGAAAGAGCATATTTTGCAAATTGAAGAAAAATTTGTAAGGTTTGAAACAAGCTCTCAGACAATGGTACAATAAGTTTGATTTTTTATGGTGCAACATTCTTATAAAAGAACGGATACAGACTATTGTGTGTATATGAGATCATTCCCGAATGGTAACTCATAATTCTCTTGTTGTATGTTGATGATATGCTGACTGTGGGACAAAATGTTGAGATGATTCGCAAGTTGAAAAATGATTTGTCTAAGTTCTTTGAAATGAAAGATTTAGATCCAATTAAACAAATTTTGGGAATGGATATTATCCATGACAAAAAAGCTGAAAAGTTGTAGTTATCTCAAGAAAAGTATACTAAATGTATGTTCAAACGGTTCAATATGCAGCATGCTAAATTAGTTGGTACGTTTCTTGCTAATCACTTTAAGTTGGGTAAGAGATTTTGTCCTGTAACTGAAAAAGAAAAGCGCATACGTCATCTATACCTTACTCCTCAGCGGCTGGTTCATTGATATATTTAATAGTTTGCACACGACCTGATATAGTTCATACAGTTGGTTTAATTGGTAGATTTCTTTCTAATCCAAGAAATGATCACTGGGATGCGGTGAAGTGGATACTTAGATACTTGAGAGGTACTATGAAATTGTCCTTGAGTTTTGGTACAAAACAACCAGTTCTAGAAGGGTTTACTAATGTAGACATAGCAGGTAATCTGGATGGTTGGAAATCTACTTCAAGATATTTGTTCACTTTTGTGGGGGGGAGCTATATCTTGATAATCTAAACTGCAAAAGTGTGTTGTCTTGTCAACTATAGAAGCTGAATATATTATAACAACCGAAACAAGTAAGGAAATACTTTGGTTAAAAAGGTTTCTTCATGAATTGGGGCTGAGCCAGAAGGAGTATGTGGTATTTTATGATAGTCAAAATGCTCTGAATTTGAGTAAGTATATCATGTATTATGCAAGGATCAAGCATATTGATGTTCGATACCATTAGTTGTGCTCGGTGATTGAGGATCACATGTTGAAGTTGAAAAAAATCCACACTGACAAAAACATTGTAGATATGTTAACGAATGTGATTACCAAAGAAAAACTTGAATTTTTTAGCAACTTAGCTGGATTAAGTATTATGGCCAAGGTTATGTCCAAGTGATCTAGCTAAGAGATGCATCTCCTCCTAATGGGATTGGAATGGGAGATTGTTGGGTTCTCAGCTAAAGCTCATCAGTCCATTCCCATTAGTTTTATGTTTTTTGGTGAAGTCTTTCGGTAGTGATCTCTCGGTTCAAGCTCCCTCGTGCTGAGTCCCTCGATAAATGCTTCCAGTGCTGATTGGGTCTAGCGGTATATGTCTCTCAGTACATGTCTCCTTGATTGCATGTCTCTCGGTTATACTTCCCGGTTGGGTCTCTCAGTGCTCATCAAGCCTCTCAGTGTCGTTTGCTTTGAAGAATAAATGGGTCATCTCTCTCTCGGTTCTTTTCCTTCGAAAAGAAAATGTCAAGTATGGGTGGCATTTAATGCTTTCATGAAAAGAAGTCTTGGTGCTAGAAAGTCAACATGTGCTGAAAACAAAATTGTAATCCATTGTTGTTGTCGACTAAGAGAAGAAAATAATAAAACCTAAAAAAACCTATTGAACATTTGTGTTATGATGCTTGCCAGACGTGGGAGGGTAGGATATGGGGCTGCTGCCCCTTCTCCCCTTAGGGCTCTCCTCCCTGGGGTCGGCTCTCTCCTCCACTCTCTTTTTTGGGTTATCCCTAATTACACAATGTAATCATCTATATATAGAAATGAGTTAACATAATTTTAAAAGAGAAAACTCTCCTAAATTTTAGGTAACTACTAAATAACAAATTAAAGGGGTTTGAAATTTTTAAAATTTGTATTCCCAAATATTTAAGAATATCTTCAATATATTTATAAATCTTCCATACTTCCAAATTTGTCCTTATTTTTCCTTTCTTTTTCTTCATGTCTCCTCCATCATTCCTAACATATAAAATATAATAAAATACAATAATTAATATAATATTTATTCAAAAATAAAACAAAATCAATTGTAAATATTATACCAATTTATATTCTATCATTGACTCAGCTGGAAGGGAGCTGAATTTCCTTAACCATGATCGTGAGTTTGACTCCCCATGGATACAGAAAAAATCACGTTGGGAGATCTCCTCCTGAAAAGACCCGACAGTAGGTCGATCTGGATTAGTCGGAACAAAACTCCAAATACCGAGTAGAAAACCAAAAAAAAAAAAAGAAAATCTGTATTTGATTTGATCCTCATATTAATTACTTCACCAAAAGAGAGAAAAAGAGCCTCCCCAGAACTCCACCTTTGAACCAATTAATCAGATAATCTGTATATATATATATATATATATATGATAGTTGAAATGCGGGAATTTTAAAAAAGTAGTAGAAACTCGTACCAACCTGTAGAAATTGAAATGCGTTAAGGTGTACACGAAATTTTCTAGAAACGCATTTAGTGCACATCAGTGTGAAGGGAAGAAATTTTTCCCACATTTCCTTTCTCAATTTTTATAAGATGTCGACCTCAATCTACATTCAACACAACATATTATCTATACCACCCCTTAAAAGAAAAAAGTCTTTGAGGAATTAGTAATTCTTCAATTTAAACAAGATTTGGTAGTTAGCATTTCAACTTTTATGCAAACTTATTTGGTGGTTCTGAACTAAACAAAGTTACTATTAATTCTCATAATAATTCATTTTTGAAAATCATCTAAATTTTCAGCTAAAAAATTGTAATTTTGATAAAATGTTAAAATTTACTTATAGTAATAATACAAAGACTAAATTAATATTAACAGACAGTCGGTTTAATAGAAAAGAGTGCTAAATCACTTAACTAAGTTTCAAATTCAAAATTTGAAAATGAAAAAAATTACATTAGGAGAAATCCCCTCTAAATTGGGTCTGACAATATTTGAATTGGATTAGTTTGAGTATAGCTCTCTAGATACTGGTCGATTATATGGGGAAAAAAAAAAGACCAAGTATATCTTTGATAATACAAGAAGGAACAAAGTTGTGGGATTTTTATAGTCATTTGTGACCTTAAAAAGTCCCACATGGAGGCTAAAACGGAATACATGGCAGTTAAATGATGCATCTAAACATGGGGTTTTATGATAAGTACGTCTTAACAAAACCATAACAACAAACAAGGTTGTCGGAATTTTATAATGTTTGGTGACCTCTAAAAGTCCCACATTGAGACTTCAAAGAAAATTTGTCCAAAATAAATGATGCATGAACTAGGGCCTTCCTTCATTAATTACTCCTTAAAAGGAGATTTAATAAAGGACTGATAATGTTTTTCATTAATTAGGAGGATGGTACTCAATTTTTTTTGGCTTGCGTTGTCTTATGAAAAGGGTACAATGTACATGCATACACATAGTGTCTGGAATTTGTCTTTAAAAGCACCAAGGAAACCAAGATGCTCCAAAGGAAGTAATTGAAAGGCGACTTGAACATCACAAATGGTACTAAATAGAGTCCAAACCAAAAATTATATTAGAAACGAAATATAACATGAATTTGGGTTTTAAACAAGGAAAGAGAGTTATAATTTTTTAAAGGACAAATAATATTAGAGTTATAATTTTGAAATTATATATAAAAAATTTTTTATTATTTTTTAATGAGCGATTGCCTACCAGAGCCGAAAGGAGTTGAAAAGGGAAAAGAAGAGATATATTGGTCTGTAATTCTTGGCTTAAAATTTTCTTTCTGTTTGAGGTGTTGGAGTTCAGTGACTCGGGAAATATGGTGGGGGTGCACCTTTCATTAATCTTGCAATGACGAGTGCCTTGCCTGTCCACTAAATGAGTTAAACTTGAATTTTACAACTTGAATTTTAAACAAGATAGTAGGAGATCTCTCTCAGTCTCTCCCTCTCCCCCTCCCCCCGGGGGAACAAAATTCAATATTAACACAGAAAATTCGAATGACAATAGCCTTGTTGTAAGTTGAAATGATAAAAATTTTTTCTTGACGTTCCCAACATGAAGTCATTATTTATGTTCATAAATCCCATCTCGAAGTTATTTCAGTTGACATTTTTAATTCACTTGAAGCTTGGAAGGGTCAGCCCAAGGTATAGTAGTGTATTATTGTTATTGACATGATATATGGTTGAAAAATGGGATTTTCTTCGGAGAAAAATGGGAAAAATATGTCAACCCTACGATAAGACGTGTGGTGTCACCAAATTAGAACTTGGGGACTTGAATAAATTGATCACCGTCCGATGACTTCCATTGCATTGAATCAGTCAATTCGAATCTTCTCTCATGCATGACACACATGGTATGTTGTTTGTACACATGTCAGCTGCATGTCATATGCTATTGTTTTTATTTTCTTTTTTATTTTCTTTTTTTACTTTTTCTTGATTGTGAAAGATAGGATCTTTCCGGAAAATAAAGTAGGAAAATTGAAATCCAATGAAACGGGAAGAAGAAAAATATTTCACTATGAATGTAGTTGATCTGGTGGGTATGCTGTTGAGTTTTTCGATCAAAATTTAAGTTTGAATAATGAAAAGAATTATATTTGGGGAGTTTTTTTTATAAAAGATCTTATAATAATTTGATTCAAATTAATTGAAATATGATTTCGAATATCAATCGGTCAAGTACAAATATATATATATATATATATATTTCACTAGTTTTTATATAACCTTAAATCTTCAAATTATCCAATGATCCCGAAAATAAAGTAGGCAAATCAATGAATCTAAAAGGAGCTTAGACGAAAATGCTACGGACTAAAGGAAAAAATGAAAAGTAAGTATATGCTGAGAAATGCATAAAAATGAAAAAAGCTTAAAGACTTGAAAAGGAAATTTGTTGGGGGTAGATGATAATGATATCCTTCTAACCCTTGTTTTGATATTTATTTGCATTCCCCGACCTTTCATCTACCAAAATCTCAATTGAAATCTCTAACAAATGGTCAAAACTTGAATCCCCATGGATCAGCAAAGCTCCATGCTAACTGGGTGAACTGCCCCTTTAAATTTCAGCACCTTTCCTCATTTTTAAGGATGAGGGTTTACTTCAAATCCTTATTCTTTCAAAAATTGCCAATCTCATTTGACTTTTGCAAGGATGAACTTCTAGATCCGTGCTTCATATGCATTTTTCAACTAGTTAGCTTCTCCAGATGTCTTTTCCCATTATGTCTGCTGGCCAACGAATATTTTCATTAATCTGAAATCGGCCAACTTTTATGTGTTTCTTGATCGGCTACTGGTTCATGAGATGCTTATCGATTGAAGTCTCTTCCGGCGAAAACCCTAAAAGTTTTGGGTGCTTGTTAGATATTTTAGTGATTCATTCATAACGAAAGCATACACAATAATTTTTAGAAGAATAAAAATGGATATTTTGGGTATAGGGTTAAATATCTCGTATGTAAAACCTCCAAAATCGATCCAATTGTACGTCCCTCGAAACGTGATCGGGATGGTGATCATGATGTTAATCAAACTACCATCGCAATATCACGACGCCATAACCCTAAATCTGGAGATCATAATGACATAAAAAATTTCCTACGTCAAATTTTTCTTATGTCCTCATTTTATTCTCTCTCTAGAGAATATTATTTTTCTGTCATTGATCGTGAAGACGTAGTCGGTGATGGACAATTCCATCGGTATCCGATGGAGAAAGATTACTATTATTCTGTCAATAGAAGTCACATCTATTCTATCAAGAGAGAGAGAGTTATAAAGGTTATACTAGGGCTCCTTGGTAATCTGGTAGGATTGTAATGACGCGTTCATTTGTCTTCCCGATAATAATTATAATTTAAATTGAATATTTTTCAAAAAAAAAAAAAAAAAAAAACCCTCATAATCCCGCTGTAGGGGTATTAACAGTGGTTGCCCTTCACCTCCCTAAAAAAGGAGCTGTCATATTTCGGAATTGCAAATCTTTGTTTATATCTATTTTCTTGGTAAAATAGGATTCGTGAAGTGTGTATGCTATGCGGTCGTTTTCAACCACAGTGTCACAATCTAGTGTTTCTACAACTATTTTCACAAGCGACCATGCCTCATTCGTATATGTAATTTCATCTTGAAAATCGAATTTAGATTATTTAGTAACTTGAGCCAATCATATAATTAATATGGAGGAGAAATCCTAAGTTGTACCCACAGAATTTGACTCATTAGTGGAGGAAGCTAAAATTTTGTTTGTAAGAAACAACAGATGATCACATTGTACTCGAAGGCTTCCATGGCAAACAGGAAAGTGGAAGTCGGCCATGCCCAAATTGTGGAAAAACCAAACCCACGTCAAGTCCGACTTGCAATTCACATTTGAGTCTTCCTCCCCCTTAATTTGCTCATGTAATCGGGACCATATATTAAGTGGTGGACTGGCTATGCTTTAGGAGTCTTTCTTCTGGAAATATAATATTATGAAATATGAAAGCATGAATATTCCCATGCAAGTCAAGGGTCAAAGCCCACATCTTCTAGGACATTTGATTCATTAAAATTGGGTGGGTTTCGATGCAACATGACTTGGTCGGTGATTTGATTAATATTTTATACTATATGGTTTGCTTAATTCGTGGGGTTTCGGCTAGAGAGTGACAAAATTTTATATCAATAGGGCATGGGAAGTCCCTCTAAGCTCTAAACCACTTCAGAATTAATTAAAAATAGTTTTCTTGGAAGGTCGTCTTAATTTTTGTTGTATTTGAACTTATCCCAAATTGGGTTTTGGAATATCATCCAGTCACGAGGTGCAAGGCACTTGGAATAGAAGTCGGATTTCCTATCTTTTTTTTTTATTATTATTATTTTTTTAATAATTTTGGGGAAGTGTACTTTAAAAAAAATAATAAATTGGTGAAGCTTTGATGAATTGCCTCTTCCGAATCTAAATCTTTGATACCAAAACTTATAATAATAATGATTCCATCGAATAACATGTGTGATAGATTATTAATATGAAATTAAATAATAAATAAAATATTAATATTTATGAAATTATTGTCCTTGCCCCGCTTCAACAGCAGGCTTTCATCGATGGTACGCTGCATAGGCGCACCTATTAAAAAATGTTATGGCCCAACTAATTTATCAGGGTCCAACCAATTAAAAAATTCAATCTAAAAGTTTAATTTATTAGGGGAAAGAATCTTTTAAATTCAAGTATTTTTAGGATTTCTTTTATGGATCTAATATAGAATTCATAATATTGTTCACCCTTTGAGAAGTTATCCACGGATGGCTCTTATTCTGAACTCTTTACAGCACCAAATAGTCTTTTTTTTTTCTTTGGATGACTCTCTTCCCAACATCAAATAACCCTTTTTCCACTTTAGACGGCTCTCTCTCTTATCAAACGCCAGGTAACCATCTCCAGGTAGCCCTTTTCATATTGGATTAGAAGCTCTGATGTCAATTTATCATGGGATCACTAATTTATCATGGATTCACGTGATGACTCAAATCCAATAAGAGAATTCAATCCAAAAGATCGATCTATTTGGTGAAAAAGTCTCTTAAATTTAATTATTTCTATAATTTTTTTTGTGAATCTAATATGAAATACGTAATATAAAATCGAACCGGCCATTAAGCCGGCTAGATTCCTAATTCACTGGCCCGACCCAAATCAAGAAAAAAAAATTCAGAAAATACATAAAATAAAATAAAATAAAATCTTATTCTAGAGTTCTGACATTTTAATTTTTATTTTCTGAAATTAAAACTACGTTGGCATATTTGTACTAAACAGGTCGAATTCATATATATAACCCAACCGGTTTTACGGGTTGATGAATACTTTGAATTTGACCTATTTTTGTGTAACTCTAATCTTTAGAGAGAACGGGCCGGTTTGAGGTCCAATTCCCAATCTTCCTGTTTAATTGACGAGCACAAAATATGATATCAAAATAAAGCAATAAAAAAATTTATATTATTCAAAGTTATAATATACAGTATTGTGTGTGTATAAAAAATGCATTTGTCCAAATACGCAAATAGTATACGCAAAATAAATGCGCCCCTTCGGAGGTGGGATAGAAAATGCATGGTTGCACAGAAAGGACCGCCTCTCCTGGGATATGGTAGAGAGGACAATAAATGTCTTGTGCAGGCCTGACTCTCCACAGGCTCCACACTCCACAGGATCCTCTCTATCATGCTGTAGGACAGCAACTTGGCTTCATGGCTCCCATGTGAAGATGCCCATATACCACAAGTTGATTCATGAAGAGATGTTTCGCAAGCTAATGAATCAAATAGCAAATCAGCTTTTTAAAAAAAAAATACAAAATTGCTGATCCAAAGAAAGAACATCCCTACTTATCACCAAAAGAAATTACAAATTATGTCAATTTGTGCTTTGAGAATGATTCTGTGAATTTCCAATAAATTAAAAATACAAGACCCAGTTGGAAGAACTCTCTTAGTGCCCGTAAATTCTCAAATTCAGATACTAACACAGTAAAAGTAATAGAAATAGTTGCCAACTTTATGGTTTTTGTCTCAAGCTCCCGAATTGGTAGCGTTGATTGATTGAATAATTCTCAAGACTATAGCCATGATGGTAACTTCATAGCCTCAAAGCTCAACAATGTATAGCCATAGCCATCAATCCCCAAGATGCCCGCAATTTGCACATGGCATGGACGAGTCCTTAGCTTGCCCCCACCTGCCATCAATGCCCGACATACGGAGAAAATTTTGGAGAGGCACATGGAGAAAGAGGGCCAAACCATTTTCTGAGGCCTCTGCCTGCTTTCATGAGATGTCAAGTGGTTTTTGTTAAAGGGCCTTTCTCATCTAATCTAACCTTCCAAAATGCAAAATAGAAAAAGTAATCAGTACAATTTTTTTGGAGACTTTGACTAATGTCCACCGGGAAACTTGCCCAGCAAACAGTGGGGCTTCATATATTGCTTTCCATGAATTGATGTCTGAGATTGGGCTCCGCATCTCATCCACTAGTCTCAAATCAAGCCAAATTAGATGATCACCAACACATAAGCAATGGGATTTCACGAGGGTCTTCTTCATTTTGTATTTTTATTTAGTGGACCCAACTTTCATTTTCTCTTCTTGCGTGCTCAGTAAGGTCATTGAAAAAAGACTTACCATACTCTGCAGCCCATTAATTAGACAATGAAAAACCATACGAGAAGAACCCCACTGCTTTTCTTTTGGGGGGAGGGGGGTTTTGTATGGTAGACAGATTCCACCAATCATTTATTCAATATTGACTCCTTATTCACAAATTGGTTAAAGTTAGTTGTGAGTAGAGGTGAAATCAAAAATTTATCTTAGAAGATTGGAGCTCAAAATGTATGATATAGGGGGCAAAAAGGCGCAAACGCCGTAAATTTTAAGGAATAAATCTCACTTCAAAGGATTTAATGGCACTTTTAAAACTTTTCGTCATATTTTCTATGACTTCTGCTAAAATTAGATTTATATCAATACATAAAAATATACATTTAAAATATTTTTCCTTAAAAATTTAGGTGACAGTTGACCAAAGAGAGCTCCTGCTTTTTATGAACATTTCCAATGTATTGAGTGCTAAGATAAAGGCAACTGGTGTAACGTAATGTGATTGGGAATATGAGGCGGTCTCCATCTCCATACCCTTTTTTTATAATTGAAAAGAGAAGAAATGATGATATCAATTGAGTTATAATTCACTCTTAATATGTTTTTCTTATAATGGCATACTCATCTTGTATACTCACCAAGCACAGAGCCAGAGAGAGAGAGAGAGAACATATAATATATACATTTATATATAGTCTTTTATGCTTTTGTGTTTTGGAAGTTTTGGGTTAGATTAATTACTAATTGCGTGCGGCTAAGCGAGGACGAGCAAGCAAATTGGAATATTAATTGTTAGTAAGTTGACGTGTGCTCTTACATATGTACATCCATAATTGAATTCCCTATTTGATGATTCACAATGTGAAAATGATGTGAGAGCTACACTTTAATTAATATATAATATTGAGTTATTAATTTTTAATGGCCTAAAACCAGTTGCTATACACCAAGAATTAATGATAAAAAGAAAAATTTACAATAAACCCAATTTGCAGAAATAAACTAGTTTCTTGACCTTGTGTTGCCACCTATGCTCATTGTAATAGAGACATGCCCAAAAATATTATCAAAATTATTTAAAAAAATTATAATATAAAACAACAAAAAAAAAATGAGAGTTTGAACTAATGAATAGAAATCAGTGTCTTTGTATGCTATCCTTCCAAAGTAAACATTTTCTCAATGTCTTTATGTGCTAGAGTTGCTTTCTATACGATGCTTCAAATTTTATATATTTTCTCAAACATTTTCTCAATGGTTTCATATGCTTTATACGCTTCCTTCCAAAGTAAACATTTTATTTTTCACCACCAAAAAGGTACGCAAAAAATTTCACTTTTCGTCAGCCTTATAAATTTCTTTTAGAAATCATTGTCAGTCGTTTTGGGCAGCATCTGTAAAACTCAAGCCGTGTTTGGAATTAATTGTTCAGGGCTTGGAATTTTGGGACTACCCCTAAAGCCACAAACCAACCATCAAGCACCTTAGAAACAATTGACCTTAAAACTAGGGGACAAGTTTGCCATAAATAGAAAGAATTTGAATTTGTATTTCTCACTCTTCCCCTACTTATCTCAAATCTGAATTTTGTTGTCACAAACTTGAGTTCAAGAAGAAATTGAGTTACACAAAGCAAATTAGCAAGAGATGGGATGCAAGGATTGAACTAATACAAATAGCAAAACATTTCTAAGCTTAAGAAAAGGCCTCCTTTCGATGTCTATCCATTGTGTGCATGGTTTACCTTGGGGAAAAAAAAAATGTTCCATGTTTGTATACCACTGAAATTTTCAGCCATACTCTTTCCTGGTCCATATAATCTTAAGAATCAGCCCAAGCCCTTCCCATGTCGCAAAGAAATTGATAGCCATACACCACCAACCAAGCCCATGGTAAATCTCTTTAAGCTACCAATATTCATACCGCAACCCAAAAGAAAACAGAAAAAGAAGAGAGCCAAGGAGCCAGTCTCACGAATGATCAACTCATATACAAAGGATCATAGATGTCCTCGTGTTGCTAGACAAGTCACAAAATTATGCAGATATTACGGATTAAAGATAAAATGAGCATTAACTTATCATAGAAGAAAGTCATTTGGAAACTTACAAGCTTTCACCAACTTGTTCATTTCATCATGAACCAGCAGACCTAGAACTACAACAAAACATCCACCATCTCTCCTACAAAACGCTAAAATCTGATAGACCAATCTATACAAACTCAGCAGCATCAGTAGACAGCAAGCAGCAACGAAGAATCACAAGCAAATGGAAAGTGGCACAAAACTGCCCATCATTCAGGCCACTCGACTCAAGAATCAGATTCATCAGAATTCTCTTCAGATGTCACCTCTGAGCTTTCATCATCTTCATCAACATCAGTTATGCGGACAGATTTAGTAACCGTCATCTTAGACAGTGCTGCGGTCTTGCTTGCTCTCTGTGACCGAACACTTACTGTGCCAGGTGGTGGAGGAACAACAGAAGTCGGTGAAACTTCTTCATCAGATGAAACCTCATCATGCCTCACTCGTCTCCTCAAACGGGCTGGCCTGGTTGACCGAGATACTGGCGTTTGGGGAATCACTGCAGAATTATCTAGATCATGGTTGAACTCCAATTCTAACCTCGCTGGACAAATGTGCAGACAACATTAATGATGACAATCATATGAAAATACAATCTTATGGCTATTCATAGATTAAATGCTCCATCAGCCCCAGTGCATTTCTTGCTAAATTGATATACTATATAATATCTGGATGGAAATAGCTATGTGATAGTTGCAGATAGTGCAGATTAATCAAATTAAAATGTTTTCCCCAATAAGCTTGGGACAATGCCTGATTAGAATTGTTATCGATTATAAAATACCATCATATACGTTGTTACCAAAAGCAGCTCAGCATGATTTGATTAATAGTTGTAAGGACTTACTGAAAATAGCATTCAGCTGCTCTTGTGACAACTCCTGATCTGGATCTCTGTCTACCACTTTAAGATGGTCAGCCATCTGTCTCAGCTCCTTTATAAGATCCTTTTCAGTCACCACAGATTGGGCCACACAATTCAAAAGCCTTCTCATTAACTTTACTGCTGCTTGCTCAGATGGCCGGAAATGAAGCAAGACAAGTATTTTACAAAGTGCCAACACGTATGATTTCTCGGCAGGTGTCTTCTTCATGGGAAAGCTTGCCACCTTTAAGCATCCACATGGCAGGGTTTGGTTAACTTATTATACAATCATAAAATATGTAGCTTAATTGATTTTCATTGCGCAGGATAATGTTGAAAACTTTGATGAGCTAAATTCATTGAATGAGCACTTCATGCAAAATTGTCATTCCTTGGACCAAATTTTAGGCCTTGGGGCAAGTTTTGTATCAAGCAACCAATGGAAAATATGATGTGTCTGATCCTGAAAGCAGTCTAAACTGGACAATAACTCATTTGAAGTAACTAGATGCGGAGTTCAAACAACCAAGAATTGACAAAATATCAGACAAATCATGCATTGTAGTGACAGTTCCATTTTTCTCCTCGCATTATTTAATCGCATTAGCAATCTCACTATGATTCTTTATCAACTTGGAACCATAAGTTAAGCTCCGAATTCTTTAGATTCTTTAGAGACAGGTATGCAATACATTAACAGCAAGATATAAAATCCTGGAAAAATGCATCCAACTAAAGAAATTTTACTTTTAATATTTAGAGAAAATATTATTCGTATATGCTTAGGGTTAAGATACCTAGTTAATCACTTACCTCCACCGCAATACATATACCAAGTCCTTCCTCGCCGCTCTGAAAGTCAGGAAGATGAACGGTACTCTCTACCCTTCCTGGCAAATCCCTGCTGCCACTTTCATCATCCTGTTCAGCCATGTCTGCACATAAAGGAGCCTGCATCATTAGCAGCATAAAGCGGGATGCCTGGATGGCACGCTTGCGCATGGTAGACACAGCATAAGAAGATCCCCCAGTATTCCCATCAATGCCTGGCCACATTGAACGCATGACCGGAATAAAAGCCTTCGATAAGCACTTCTGTGACATAACAAAAATAGAAAATAATGCATGTCAAAATGTTAACATATTGTCCTTCATGTTAAACAACAGCACACAACTTATTTTGGAAACAGGTCGCTTGCCTTGTGATTAGCTGAGATAGTTGGATAAGTCTCAAAGAACACTGATAGGCATTGCTTCAACCTGTTAAGTGTGAATGGGGGAAAAAAAGGAATTAGCTCACATGAAAGAAAATAAAAAGGAAGAACTCATGACTAAGATAAAGAATTAACCTCTCCAGATCTTTTGTTTCATTAGCAAAATACAGGTTGATAAGCTTTGATAATATTAGAGGCTGTGTTGAATCTGATACACTTGGATACTTTTCACTCAATAGAAGAATCTTTGCAAATCCCTCTCCTAAAACAGCTCGAACGTGGACAGACTCTTCATCCTCAGATTTATCATTTGATGCCCAACAATGTGTATCAAGACCAGCAAACAAAAGATCAAGCAGTTCTAGATTTAAATCCTCACTTGCATTGCCTAAATTCACAGAACTATATGCCTTCCTGTCATTCCCAAGTTGTGAAAGGAAATCATTCCCCATGGCTTTGTCAACTTCCTGAGGACTATGCCACATAACAAGATCAACCAATGCTTTGCTGGCTACAACCCTAATTGAGGAGGGTCCCTTGATGAAAGAAAGTCTCAACTGCCTTACTAGCTTCTCACTTGGCTTCCTCTCCAACAAGCCAAATAGTCCCAGACAATGAACAGCAGCCCTCTGCACATCCAAATCAATATGTTTTGCCTGCACCAGGTGTTTGTATAGACAAGCATTATGAACCAAAAGGTCAAAACAGAGTGAAACCGGTGTTATTTGCAAAACAAGGAAACTGCACTAAGCTACAAGACAAAAGCAAGAAAATCAACGAGGGCATGCAACATTTCTTCTAAAATCTTACCGCTGGAAGCAACAAAGACTGCAGCAGTTCAGCAGGTTCAATGGCCTTTCCTTGAATCCACCGAAAAGAAGTAGCATTTTCCAGGAGAAGGCCAGTCACGGCAAGGCAGTGCATCCACTGGAAGAAGTCTGCTGTTCTTTCCCTGCAAGGCTGAGCAAGCTCATCTATAACTGCAAGAAGAACTTCTTCAAATTCGCCCGCTGTTGCATGGACTTTCTTTGCAAAACCTGAAACAGCACTGGCCCACTCAGCATCTCCACCAAGATTTAGTCCATCTCCAATGACAACCTTGTTTCCATTCTCATCCACTTCATGCTCAAGAGGCATCTGCAGCAGTTCATGCACAAAAGTACTAGCAACTTTCCTGTTTGTCAAATCTGAGAAATCAAGCATGGCACCGAGCAATAGTAGCTGCCTAGATGCAAAGCGATAATTTGGTCCTGAAATAGTGAGATGGGGCATGTCAAATAGCTGAAAGCTATTACACAAGCCATGAAATTGATATGAAATTTCACCAACCAGCAATAAGATGCTCTTTGATCAATTTTACAAAGTCGGAAACCGTTGCAGGTAGAATTTTATCCAAAAGGTCATTACTGTCTGAAGCTTCTGCAGCATAAACTACTGCTTCTGTGCCCATTGTTGCAGCAGCATCAGATCCTTTTTCCTGCTTGGTCATTTTGAAAACTCAAATATGGATAAAAACAGTATGGTCAACAATCTTAAGTTGCTTTGAGAAACATAATCTTTGTAAGAGCATAACCACAATGGTCACACAAGATATTAAACCAGAGCTTGGGATATGCTACTAAGAAGTTTGACAGGCTCATTTTCACATTTGGAAAACTATCAGTGCTGGAATAGACATCTCCACAGATCATATTTTGCCCAGACATTTATTTGTGAAAATGATATTCAAATTAACCAGGTACAAATCACAGGATTTTTTAGGAAGAATCCCAAAGCCATAAACTGCACCATCTGTGCATGACAGGTTTCCAGTACAGTGACTTGATTTTGATACTAATGCCCTTTCAAATCCAGTAGAGCTTAAAGACATCAATCCCCAACACCAAGACTAGCCACCTCCATCAGTGCGTTTTTCATACAAGCACCACATACTACATCAAAATTTGCCATTGCACTTGATGGAATTCTGATCATAGCATGCCCATTGCCATCACACTAGCTGATACCTTCAAGTTCATAGTTGTCCAAAAGTGTAATCAAGTAAACCCTAAATTTATCGCCTCATATTACCTAGCACTGTTCATGCCATCTAGGATTCAACTGTACTAGGAACTTCTGATAGGTCCAAATTTAGGTCAAATTTGGAATCCAACTTAGGATCTTGACTACTGGGTGGTGAAAATCACTCAAGAATCACGAGTGGCATTCTATTCAAATTTCAGTACCTGTTTATTCCTTTTTTTTATTTTATTTTATTTTTTCCCGATATTTGTCTCTCATATGGCCGACTCCAAATTTTGAGATAGAAGGCCTAGGCTGTTGTTGTTGTACAAAGTTTAAGTTCATTACTATCCTCATGTTTCACAAGGGCTATAACCAAATTAAACCCCTGAATCCTTATAAATGTCTTTTATGAGGTCTCCTAACTCATTATAAGTTGAATTTTTGGAATTTTACTTACATCCTCTTGCTTTCTAGCATTTGGATATCGCCCGCATGATTCTGATTTTTGAGTATTTGGTTTAATTTCTTGAATGGGACTGGTGAAGGACATGAGAACTAGTCAAGCTGAGCATTTTCAAGTAATAGCACTCAATCCCAGAAACTCTATCAAATACTTTTGCCAATACATAGGACATGAGATGGCAATTAAAGTGGTAACCACCCTCTTCAAAGTAAGATGATGTGAAACCCATACAATGAAGAGCTAGTCAGCACATTAAATGAGGAAAAAAAAAAAAAAAAGAATCGCCTAATATCAATTACACCAGTACTCTTTCCCAAAATATAAGGCCAAGGATTGTCATTTTCCATGCCTAAAACAAAAGTGAAAAACAACTCAACTCGGTGAAGCACTATATCCCTACTTAGTTGAGGTCGACTACACGTATCCATCTTCTTTATTCAGATCTATTGAAAGCCACGTCGCCAATTAAGCACTAACTATATCATGTTTTATCAACTCTCCTAGATCTCTCTTAAATCTTCCTCTTGTTCTTGGTGCATTTTCAAATTGTGTACTATCACTTTTTCTAACAGAAGCATTAGGTGGTCTTTTCTTCCATCATATTTACGATTCAGGCTACTTCTAACTTTGATTTAACATGCTCATTTCTTATTCTATTTTTTCTTGTTCCTCCACTCATTCACTTTGACATTGTCATTACCGCTAGACTCATCTTCTGTGCATGTAAATCAAAATGCACTTCTGCGTCACATCCACCTTGCTTTAATCATGTGTGGTATCTTCAAGAATGTTTCCATTTTTCTCAATAATAGATCCTAAGTGAAAATTTATCATCTAAAATACCTTTACTCCCTCAATTTTTACAATTTTTTATCCAAATCATAATTTATACTAAAACAAAATGTAAAACATTAAGGTGGAAAAAGCAAACATAAACAAAAAACATTCCAATTACCACATAAATTAATCCCAAAAAAAAGATAAACAACTACAAGTTACAAACCATCAAAAAAATATGTTTAAGGAATTACTTGTGCCTCCTTCTGCAAGTGCCTACATAAAGTCCTCCAGTAGAGAGCAACTTCTGCTTCCATTAGCTTCAATGTCCCCTGCCCTAATATTGCAAAAGTAACATCCACGAGTTAAGTATACAATTCTTCTCGAGACAAGCGAAATTCTTGAAACTCAATAACTAGACTACACAGAAATGACTTAAGAATTTTATCACAGCCAATAAGAAACGTGTAGATGTAATTGTTGTGTAAAATCTAAATAGTTTGATTATTTCAAGCATGATAATTCTTGGTCTTTGACAAAAAATTCTTAAAAAAAAAAAATCTGGTAGTTTTAGTTTGATAAGATGGAGTTCAGAAGTGATGGCATATGAGATGCTTCATCGTACGTAATTATGAGCATGACCAACCTTCTATTTTTTCATTGCTGGATGGAAAGAACTGCTGGATACTTTGACCATCTTTTACTTTTACTAAGTTTGATACTAAGAGAGCATCCATGATAGAGGCTCCAACTGATTCATAGGTTTCCACATCTAAGTACTTGAGAAGCTCTACTGGATCTCCATTACAACACCTGATCAGCCACTCTTCTTTCAATAGTTTTAGACACTCCTTTGAAACTGCTGGAGAACGATCTGCAAGTCCTCTCTTGAGAATGACTGTCCTCATCTTGATGCTACAAAAGTCAAGCAATTGAAAGATTTAAACCATCTCAGTAATATGATAAAACATTTTCTTACATTTCAATCACAACCTAGTTGAATTAAAAAGGGGACATTATAAAAAACATTTTATGCAAAAAAAAAAAAAATAGAACTAGACTAGAAAGGTGAAATTATGGAATTAGTTAGCAGAAAGAATTAAAGATACCTGAGGCTCTGAAGAGGAAATTTACAAGACAAAACACAATATGCTGCTCTCCGAACTGACTCACTGACATCCAACGTACAATCAATAACTGCCACTGCAGTTGCATTTGAAGGAGGTAAAGATAAAACCAAAGCCTTGCGAACCTCCTGCAAACATGCCATAATCAATCCTACAGCATTAACCCCAGAATATTCAAGTGTATCATCAAAAAGTCAATTAAACTGGCCAAGCTTCGTAGCCTATATATTTTTTCATGAGGAATGAGTAAATGGTGGAATTGGGATGACAATGAGAGCAGAAACTAATATATAATTTTCTTTGCAAAAGCCACTTCAAATTAGTCAAAACTCAAAGGCTATCTTTCATTCTTCAAGATCACAAAACATGCATCACACAGGATAGAAAATTTAACAGTTCCATTTTGGGATTTATTTCCATCAAAATCTGAATAATGATTGGAACACTCACCGCATTCTGCTCTAACTCCAGTGCCTCAAGAAATAATTCAACAATATCAACATTTTCAGAATCATTAGCAAAGCGTGCAAGAGCCCTGATTGCAAATGTACGGATCGCAGCAACCTTGTCCATCAACCTCAATTTCATGCATTCTATCACCCCATCCCAAACTTCGTTGCTTACTTCTGTGTCATCTGGCAACCGCATAATTATCTACCAAAGTAGCAAATTTCCATTGGTAACTAAAATTTGAAGCAACATCTACTGCATAATTCAAAATTATATTTACAAACCTGTAAAAGCGCTTCCACATCATATTAGTAATCAATTCTTGCCTTTAAAGACATGAATAGGACAGGGATCTTTCTTTATTTGCATAGATCATTTTGATCATTTTGTTACAAATTAAATGACTTGTCAAATTTAGACCATTATTTTTTTTTTTGAAGTTCAAATTTCCACTAAATCTAAAAAAAAAAAAAAAAAAAAAAAAAAAAAAACCTTCCTGGACAAAGGTGGACGTATATGTACACAGCCTTTTTCCTTACATTTTTGCAAAAAACAAATGTTTCATGCCTCAAATGAGTAACTCCACTGTTGGCCCCCTAAATTTCCACTAAATCTATAGATGAAATTTATCCCAAAATTAAAACTAAGATGGAAGAAATGTAGTTTATCTAGAATACGACAAATAAAACCCTAAGAGTAAACGTATAGTGTCTCCCTGGTCTTTTCCAAAAATAATCCCACTAGAAGAAAACATAGAAAGAAGGATAGATACAAAGAACATGGAAACCCTGATTTTTCATCCAAAGAGGCAGAGCTTAAGAAAGAACAAACAAATCCAAGTTATGAAACAATAATACCTCAGATATGATCTGGCAAACACGAAATCGGGCAGTTTTGTTGGCAGAGGTAGCGGCAACAAGGAGAAAACTGAGAAACTGTTCAAGGAAGGAATCGGAATCAGCGGCATTGGACTCGTCTCTGCGACTAGAGAAGGTAGAGATAAAGCGGATAACGCGCTCGGCAGAAGCAGTTCGCCTCTGGAAGTCGAAAAGCGGAATTAGGGTTTTGGAGAAGGCGGAAAAGAAGTTGAGAGGGGAAGACAAACGGAGAGAGGACAGTTCTTTGAACTTGCGAACGTGAGTCGCGTTTGAGCCTCGTGCTTCGTCCAAAACCTTCGCGATCTTCCGCATCAATTGTTTCTCTTCCTCCATTTTCACTGCTCTCTCTCTCTCAGACTTTTCACCAACAGGCACCAAAATGTTTTTGAATTTCAAGAGGGAAAATAGATAGATTTGCAAAAGGGGAAAAAACATTTATGGGTCGGTTGGGTTTGGATTGGACAGGTCCAATGCCATGGCTGGGCCTTTGGGCCTCAATCACGATAAGTCCTTAGTTTGCCTTCAATGCAGCGTCCCTTTTTCTTTACAGTAATCGTTTTTCTTCCTCGGAATTTCAAATTCAAACCTCATTATTACCCAAAAAAAAAATCATTTTTTTAATAAATTATCAGTGTCCGATAGCTAAATTGAATTCTATTAAATCTAATTTGATTCAATTTAGATTTTTAAAAAATAAAATTCTATCTACGCCTATTTTCGTCATATATAAGAATTGAATCTAAGATTTTATTTTTTTTTTGTGTATAATTTTATTTTTATTTATAATTAACAAAAGAGAAAATTATTAATATTTATGATTATGTATTATAAAAAAATATCGTATTTTGTCGTATTGGAGTTTCAACTTTTCTCCTTAATCTTATTTGTACAATTATTAATTTTTTTTTACCTTATTGGCCGTGTAGAATATCTTAAAATCATTTCCACTTACTCTAATTATTGTATTTTTAAGTTTTTTTTTTTGTCTCTACTGAAATTTAAATACAAAATAAATGAGTCATTACCTTTTGCTTTTGGAGATCATAGAGTTAGAGGAAGAAAATTGTGATCACTAAATTATTCATTTAGACATAAATGGGTCATGAGTAGGGGTGTTATGACACCCGGGTCGAGCTTGGGCTCGAGCTCATCGAGCTTGCGTTTCTCGAGCTCGAGCTCGAGCTCAAGTTCGAAGTGTCATCGGGTAGTGTCGTCGGATAATGTCATTATTTATTTTAAAATATATTTTTAAAAATAAAAATTTATTTAAAAATTTAAAAATATTTTTAAAAATATAATTTTCAGGCCCATCGAGCTTTTGAGCTCGACTCAATTGGGCTCGATTTCGAGCCCGACATACCTGAGCCCGACTCTAGCTCAAGTTCGGTTTGATCGACCTCCAGCTTGAGTTTTGACCGGGTAGTGTCACGGATACCCGTGACATTATCCGAGTATCATAACAATCCTAGTCAGGAGTGATAAATCCTCGTACCCGTGACACTACCCAAGTATCATGGCAACCCTAGTCATGAGTGATGAGCCCTCGTAAATCCATGAGCCTATAAATTTCACTTCACTTATTACAAGTCACTCATTATTGGCTAATGGCCCACCTAAAACTGAGTTACTACCCGATGCATTTCTTTTACAAACATGCACGTCTGGAAAAATATGGTATATAAGAGTGAGCACAAAATTTAGTGAATACAATAGTTATATCAACCATTTACATACATATACAGTGGCAGATATAGGACTAGGGGTGTAAAAAATTTATAAAATATTTATTCAATCCATAAACATAAATTTATTCTAGAATTTTATTCAAGAACAAAAAATATAACAGAAAAAATAACAAAATTAATTTAAAAAATTTGTATTAGAGTTTAACACTAATTCTTAAAAAAAATTAATTAAGATTTTGATTCAAATCAACATATACCTTTTTCATGGAATGAACACTGGATTTTTCTTCAAGAAAATTAGAGATCGGAGAGAAAAAACAAAATGGATGAAGACTTGGGGAGAGAGATTGAGAGGGAAGGGAGAGGGAGAGAAGAGGGAAAGTTTCAGGAAAGAGGGAATGAAAAGAGAAAAAGTTTCAAAATTGGTTTGTCAATTCAAAATTAATGTTTCCTGGAATTATAATTTTGTTTATTTTTTTCTTTCTTGATTTGATTTTAAAAATTATAAAATATTTTTTTATTAATTTAAAATAAGTGTTGATATTATATTTTGTTTTGTTATCTAATGGGCTTTTTAAAGAAGATTTATATAGAATTTATGAATTTTAAAAAAGATAAGTAAGAACAAAATTATAGTTAAATGTGTGCAAAATAAATATTAAATATAAATAATAATAAAATTTTAGAAAATTGAGGGAGTGTATTTGCCCGCGATTACATGGGTCCGCCACTGTATACACACACACATATATATATATATATAACAAAAAAATATATATTTATACGATGATATTAAGCAGATATTAAAAAGAGTTCTTGCATTCTAATATCGAAGGGTTCTGAGAGCAGGAAACTATATGGCATGCTTTGACATTTAATCAACAATGGGAGAAGTTATGTTATTTGATTTCTGCTGCATATTCTTTGATTGTTTCAATTTCAGTTTTGCTTATATACTATACAGATGGATTATGAAACAAATTTTAAGTGATAATTCAATGACTCTCGATTGATTTAGATATATATATATATTTTAAATTTAATAAAAACATGTTCATCCACTCTGCTACGTAGAATTAATTCTATTTAGTCCAAACTTTATTTGATAAATTTAGTATTACTCTACCCACATCAAGCATCTTCGAATTTCAAGAGGGAAAAATAAAAACATTATTTTTTTTTTGTTATAACCGATTTTCGGAATCATATTTCGAGTAATCCGAAACTCTCTCAACGTAACTTTTTTTTTTATTCTTAAATTTTAATAAAATTTGATTAATATTAAACTAATTATCCCTTAATAATAAATAGATTAGAATATCAATAGAAATGGCCTTGGGCCGGCATGACCTTTTCTTTGGACTATTTATTTATAAATATTTATAAATTAAATATTATAAATTATAATATTATAAAATATTATAATTATTTATTAAATATAGTAAAGTTGGATGATTGAATCTACCACACCGCTTATTACAGATAAATTTTTAAATAAAACTATAAAATAGTTTGAAAATTACTAAAATGACCAAGGGTTTCACATACATTCACTGAATTATGTGAGTTTTGGTTTCTCTATCATGAGAATATGTATACAACTCAACTTTTGAAAACAAACGTTGAGTTCAAACCCTTTCTGTTTTCGTTTTTATTTTTTAAAATTTTGATTTCAGGGTTGGTTGGGTTGGTTCCAATTTCTCTAATTTTTGAACTGGGAATCGAGGGTTTCAGGGTCAAAATCGATTATTTCAGAATCCACGTCTTCACTTCCGACCAAGGAAAATAAATAAAATATAAGATACATACAGTGACAAGTTCATACTCCCTGCCCAATCGTCCACATGAACCGGCTTTGACAATTGGGTCTAGGCCCAAATCCCACTAACAAAGCAAGACCAAGCAAGATTATGTTATATAAGGCACGAGCCCGAACTTGATCATGATTTGGATCAAATTAACGGAGTATGACTCTGAATATCGGTTGATGAGAAAGTGTTGCATGACAAATATATATATACACACGCTGATGTATTTATATGGAAATCTCATCTCATGATATGCGAGACCAGACAACATCTCATAATATGTGAGACCTGCCATTATCTTCAAAGAAGCCAAAACATTTATGGATTATTTTGCCGTGGTGAAGCCAAAACATTTTTGAGACCACGTTTGAACCAAAATTGTGCCGTATATTTGTACATAGGATGTTCATTTGAACCTACCTAAGATTGTCTCCCAAATTTGCCATATAAGATTGTGCAGAATGCCTACTGACCAAGAAATATTTCATAAAGTCTACCCATGTCTGAGTAAGATGCTCAAACAGATGGGTTTAGCCAAAAATGAACCAAGCAAAACTTGAACCTCAACTATTATTGTAGCCCACTAGCACCAATGTTTTGAGATTCTCTGAATGTGACACCTGATATTCTTTGCTTTCTATAACCAATTTTTGTGTTGGTTTCCAACTTGACTTCCATGCGTTGCTTTCATTGGCCTCAACTTTTTCGAACAATGCCTTATCTGCAATTCTTGGCTAACGAGAGAGAGAGAGAGAGATTTTCTTTATCCTTGTGTTGGGTGTCAAATGATTCTTGTAGAATATGGCATCAATTTGTAGAGCCTTCTGTTGCTAAGATAAATGAGGATTGGCAATTGGGGGAAAAAAATCATATTCAGTGGTTCTGGACAAGGATATTTGGAACTTCCTTGGTGAATAGAATATGTTCTCTGAAATTTTAAATCAGAACAACTAGTGTGATTTTGGCATTGTGAAAGCTCCTTGTAACCATCAATCCTCCAAAGTTAGCTAGAAAAATCACATAGGAAAAGCCTGCCAACTTGGCACCAGATGCCACCATATATTGGCCAAGTAAAAGCTAGCATTCAGTACATGGCCAAAATCATTTTACTAGTGTCCAACATCCATGACTATGACAGCTTCTTTTTTTTCTTTTTTTAATTCCCATCGGTATCTATAATCGTACTCCGATTAATTCGATTCAAACATCTCTAGGGTCGTATTTAGGGATTCAAACATCCCTGGATCGTATTTAGAAGACAACTCTCCCAACATAGTCTTTTCATTCTCAAATCTTAAATCCGAGATCAACCTCAAGCTTCCCCACTCTATATACAAACATATTATATATATATATATATACACACACACATATTAAATTCTTGATATATTTTTTTTTTTGGTGGTCGATCTGCATTGTTGTTTCAATGTCCGTTGGAACTTACATTGTTGAGTGATTTTCAATGCAACATTGATATTTTTCAAATTGAGCCAAAGCATAGAAAGGTGTTGTTGACTTTATTTGAGCCTTAGACGTGTGCTGGAGACAAACTTTTATCTTAATCCTTCAAGCTAGTGAATGGCAAAGGGCAACCCTTCATATTAGAGAGCCATTTGGCATCGAGTGCTTCTTAGATTTCGAATTGGTGTCTGTGGCTTCTCAAATTATTGGCTTCAATATTTTTTTTTATGTTTTATTTTATATTTTGTATAATTATTATTATTATTTTTAAAATTTAAATTAGTAAAATAAGATGTCAATAGTTTGGTACTATTGAAATTCAGAATCTCCATATCATCTTGTATTTTATACAACCATCTTATATTATTTTGTATTGCTCGATATGTATATGTATATGTTTTCTTATGGATTATTATGTTTATCAATATATATATATTTATAAATAAAGAATAAAATATCTTATTTTCTATACTTGCTTGGCATTTAAAAGCTTGAACCAAAAGAAGGGGAGGTGATGCTGGGATTAGAAATTGCATGTTGACTAAAAACAAATTTTCTATTAACTGATTGCGTTAATACTCACTGAGTTCGACACATATTATATATTAATGTTGTAATCTGGAAAATATAATACCCGAAATCAATTAAAAATCAATTAATTGATTCAAATTTTGATGCAATACCTCAGTCCTTTTCAACTTGCCCTTTCAAGATATCATAACATCAAGTTGACGTGCCTCTTGTGGTTCTGAACCATCGAATCCTATCCTAGTGAACGGCTTATCAACATTATTATATACTTTTCTAACCTAAATTCTAAGCATACCTAATTTAGATTAAAATAAATATATATATAAAGAGAAATGCAATATGAAAATATAATACCTGACCAGCCAGGTTGCTCTATTTTCTTTGTATTTCAAGATTTTTTTTATTTAAATAATCCGGTATCCGATTACCGAACTAATCCGATTCAAACACTTAAAAAATCTTAAAAACTTCTTTAAAAATTATAGAAAAACATCAAAGGTCTTAAAAATAATTAAAATCTTTTTCTAATATTCCAAAGATTATAACATCTGTCTTTTTTAATATCTATCTTCCGTATATTGTACTAAGCATTATAAAATAAAATAAATTTTTTACGTCATCTCTTATCTCAACCCATAGATTTTTAACGCATATATTTAAAAATAATTTCTCACAATAAGCTCCCATCAATGACCTCTTAATTATTTGGTAAACGGATCTATAGTTAGTTGCCATTATGTAGTTTGGTCAATAATAGTAAAAAATAAAAAATAAATAAAAAAATAAATAAAAAATTAAAGAGTCGATATTATGCAAGATTTTAGGCCAAAAGAAGTCAGACACCATGCTTAATGTTGACTGATTTTATGATTCCTTAATATTCATTCAATTGCAGATTTGTGTTGTCCCATAAAACAAAGTCAAACATCTCATAACGTGATTCCTTAATATGCACTCAAATTCAGATTGAGTTGTCCCATAAAACAAAGTCAAATGTCTCATACACCTTCACCTAATGCAATAATATCTTCACTTTGCCTTTTCACAACTAAAGAAACTAAATTCAGCCCTTCATTTTCAAGGAGAAAGCCAACTCATATTACTTTTTGCTTTTTCTACAAATATAGGGGCACAATTACAATGATGTCAAGCATGCGAGGCCTCCTTTTGTCATTATAATTTTTTTAATAAAGATAATTATATCAAAAAAGGGAATTAAGTTGAAAATTATTCTACGGATCAGCAACTCCCTAGCAAGTTAGAAATCAAGTCCTGCACAGTGCACAAGACAACGGTTGGGCCTTCTTTGCATAAATGATATAAATATATATATATTCCATAATCATATTAGATTCGACTAAATTCGCTTCAAATTGAGCTCTCTATGTTTATTTTTTTCATACATAAGATTCAAATTTAAAATTTTACTTAAATGACACTAACTAGATATTGGTCTCTTTGCACAAATGCATTAAAAATATTGGTTTGATATGCTCTAGAGGGACATTTTGGTAATTGTGAAGAGTTAGTGGGTCCCACTAATCCAAAACTACCACAACACCACTCCCTTGTATCTCTCTACAGTGCATCAAGGATATTGAAGGAGACTAACCTCTTCTAGAATCCTATACGTGAGATTGATAGAGCCATGAGAGAATGTCTTGAGAGAGAAAATAATTTTTCTAGAGTGAGAATAAAATGAGGACTTAAAAAAAATTCTGAATATGGAATTTTTTCCGTCGTAACGATTATCGAACTGAGGGTTGCGACATCATGACGTTGCGGTGGTGGTTCAATTAACATTGTGATCATCATTCTGATAGCGAGATCCGATCAATGGACGTATAGTTCGATCAATTTTTGAGACTCAACATATTAAGATATTTAATCCTATACCCAAAATTTCTATTTTTATTTTTTTCAAAAATTATTTAATTACTTCCGCTACATAGGATAAATCTATTAATTTCAACAACATGGCCAACTTTTCACAATTTACCTGGTAAATTAGGCAATTTCCATATGATATACCTTGTGAAGTTCAGGGGGGGGAAGAAGACACGCCAACAACCTTCCCACCGCAGAAAGCAATACCAAGAGTGCTTTCCAAACAGAAGAAAAACCAAATCTCAAAAGCAGCAAATATCCTTCCCACTGAATTTTTTGAATTTTATCGTCCTAGGCTTGGCTGGGACAGGATGAGTGGAATTGCACCTCCATGTTAAGGACTCTGCCACATGGTCAATGGGGGATGGTGTTGGCCACCATTGTTTGTTCCAAGGAGCATAACGAGAGGAAAAATCGCACTTGAGATAAAAAAAAAGGGTGAAATTAGCATAAATATATATATATATATATATTAAATATGTTACACGTATACAGTATAAATAAGATAAAAGTGTGAGATAATTTTAGGGTCAATACATTCTATTTAATTTTTCATCCAAAAATTATATATTTATAATATATCCGATAAATAAGATACAAAAAAAAAATACCATATGATATACCACATGAATTTTAGGGGGGGGGGGGGGACACTCCAAAAACCTTTCCACCTCAGAAAGCAATACCAAAAAATGCTTCCCAAACAGAAGAAAAACCTAATCTCAAAAGCAGCGAAACTCATTTCCACTGAATTCATTGAATTGGATCCTCCTAGGCTTGGTTGGGACAGCATGAGTGGAATTGCATGCCCATGTTAAGGACACTGCCACGGGTTCAGGGGGGATGTTGTTGGCCACCATTCTTTGTTCTAAGGAGGAGAACCAGAGTAAAAATCGCATTTGAGATAAAAGAATGGCTGAAATTAGCTTTTTTTTTAAAAAATATATATACATATATATATATATATGTCATGATTATATGGTATAAATTGGATGTAACATAATTTTAGGGTAAAATGTACTCAAGGGAACAGCTCAGTAACAACTGTTCCTCTCCTGATCCCGTAATCTGGGATTCGATTCTTATGGTAACAAAAAAATAATAATAATAATAATTTCAACATAAAATATTCTATTTGAATTTTATTCAAAAATTATATATTTATAGCACATCTGATAGATAAAGTAATAAAATAAAAATAGAGAAATATTATGTCCGATGCAATACAAATCAATTTTTTTGTTGAATAAAGTCAGTGTGATTAGTAAAACAAAATTTAAACCAATAGTTTTCTTGGTATTTTAATAAGGTGGAATCATAATATTATTTTAAAAGTTTTTACTAATTGAATTCATTTTTTATTTAAAGGGTTCAATATTATGAAAATATAAAATAATAATAATTTTTTGGAAAACAACAAAAAAGGGTGATCAATTCTCATTTCCCATCCGGCAACCTCAAGATATTATCTTTGTCAATCTTTTTGCATACTAAAAATTGAATTTGGCAACAATATTTTCATGAATTCCTAGGTACCAAGCATTTTCATTTTTCAGTAATTCTAAAAGAAATTAATCCTCAAGTGTGATTTTTTCAGTAAGGTTAGTTTTCCTAGGACGTTTTCATTGACTAAGTCAAATTAAATTTTTTAAAACTTAAAAATAAATTTAACAATTAATTCTTCTGGATTGTATTCCTCAAATGTAGAAGTTATGGTTTAAGTTACATGACAATGAAAATGAAAATAGAAAACAAAAATAGATATAAAATGATACAATATAATAATATTTTAATAAAACATAAGAATCATAAATATGAATAAACACATAAATATAAAAAAACTATAGGAGTTTTCATATAAATATTAATTATTTTATAAAAATAATAAAAAACCATATTTTATAATAAAAATTTAAATTATTAATTATTAATTATAAAATAGATAATATAAAAATAAATTATAATTAAATAAATAAATAATTTATTAAATATAAAAAAGTTATATAAATATAAAATATAGAAATATTTATATAAATATTAAATAATTTTTTGTATGGAGCTTTTTTAAAAATAGAAAATATTTTTAAAAAAATTCGAAAATTAGTATTAAGAAATTTGTTCATTAGTTTACCCACTCAAAATTATCAATTATCGATTATTATTATTATTATTTAGGGGTATTGCAGCCGGCATTAAAAAAAAAAAAAAAAAAAAAAAAAAAAAAAAAAACTTATCCATAGATAAGTGGGCACAGATGATTTTAATTGTCAGTTCCTATGACAACGTGGGCCCTTTGGAATCTGCAGTCCATGGAAACCACCAATCATAATTAATGAGTCAGACAACTCATTGGGATTCACGTGACACGTGGCACCATTTACCGATGCTTTGAATGTTCCATCCTTTGCCGTAAGCTACACACTATCTTATGCTGCGGCCTTCCGCAGCCCGTAACTTCTTCCTTACTCCATTACTTTTTTATTTTATTTTATTTTATAAATTTTTTTTTTATGTAATCACAAAATAAATCGATATTATTAAAATTAAATTTTATTTTTTAAAAGAATATAATTATTATACAACCATCAAATAATATTCAAAATTTCACGCGCATAAGGCTTTTAGATAGAGGGAGAGTCATGGCTTATCATGCGGCTCCAAAAATATTAGACAAAAAAAAAAAAAACCATTTCTAGGGAGGAAAAAAAAACACATGCCAGGTATTATTTACACCACTTCGGGCGTGGTGGGGACCAATGAGTATGTCCAAACATTTTAACATTAACATTTTTGTATGTTCGATAATTTAATTAATATTTATATAATTTTTTTTATATTTTTTATATTTAATAAATTTTTTATTTTATCTAATTGTAATTATAAATTTTATATGATTTTTATTAATATTTGATCATTTTAGATTTTTATTATAAAATATTATTATTTTATTGTTTTCATAAAATAATTAATATTTATATAAAAATTCTTATATTTTTTTATATTTATATATTTTCCACATTTTTATTTTCTTTATTCTTACAAAGTAATGTTTCTTGTATCATTTTGTATTCATTTTTATATTCACAATTCCATTTCCATGTAACCTAGATGAGTATTATTTGTACAAATTTTCAAAAATAAATACGCTAATATACTTTTTAAAAATAGTTAAATAAAAATTTAGAACATGATATGTAGATTGATAAGTAAAAATTTCCTTCATAGCATAATTCATAAATAATTAAAAAAATCCAGTTTCCATACTAAGCATTGCATTAAATACACAAAATTTTGACAATGCATTTGGATTAGGAAAAATGAATCTGTTTTGCTTATGAAAAATCAGTAGAATATTTTTTACAACCCATTATTATGAGTATTTTCAAATATTCTTATCTAAATTCAAGCATAATTATAAAATACACCTTTTAACTCTTCATCTTATAGAAAAAATGTGAAATTGGGTGCTCCCGATTGGAAGGTATAGGACCCTTTTTTATTGTTGTTATGGTAAAATTTTATTTTCATAAACTTGTGATGATTTAACAATTTTGATTATTTATTTTTCTTTTATTTAAATATTAAATGATACCTAATTTTCTCATGAACCAAAAGAACCTATCAAATGGGCAGACGCATACTAAATCTTTGAAAAATATAATTAATTATCACTTTCTATTTAACTCTTTTTATTTTCTATTTTTCTTAAATGAAAGATATTTTTAAAAATAATTTTACATGACATGACTAACTTGTGTTATAATGGAAACCATAAAAATTTATATATATATATATATATATATATATATATGTACCTAAAATACATAACAACAAGAGTAATAATAATAAGAATAATAATAATAACATGGATGAATAATTGATTTAGTAAAAAAAAAAATTAAAAATTTTAATTAAAACTCATAATAGAAAAAATTATATCGAAAAAATTTTTATTATATAAAGTCTGATAATAATTTAAAATAAATTAGTTAAAATTTAATTTTAAATACGTTAAAAAAAATTAAAACAATAATAATAATTGTTTGGGGGTGTAGTTAAAAGAAGAATCTCTGACGAGATTCTATGTTCTGGCGTTGCCATTCGGAAATTCAGAAAGAAAGAAACCAGCAGAGCAGCGCAACTTTCCTTTAAAATATTTTATGTTCACTCTTATGGAAGATTCGAAGGAATATAATAATACTCAAAATGTACAAATCAACCCAAATCAAATATTTTTAAAATTAAATAAATTATTAATTTATTATGATATATAAATTTTTTTAATAATTAATTTAATTTTAATAAATGATATTTTTTAATAATTTTTTAAACTCAATATAATATATTAAAAATTATTTAAATTTAAAAGATTTTTAAATACGATGATAAAGAAGTTTTGACGAGAGATATGATAAAAATATAATAATAAATACTCTAATAAAAATTGTGATAAAGAGAATTTGATAAAATTTGGATACCACAGTTTGGATCGTCTTTTGAGAGAGTAAAATTTTGATATACAACAAACGACTATCAATTGATTGAACGGATGGATAGAGAGACTAAAAAAGGGACTTAAAGAGAGAAACTATTGCAAGAATTCGAGTGACTATGGTAGAGATTTTCGAAGGCAAGTGTAAATGAATGGTATTTGAAGGCATAATTATTATGGTTAAAATCATTTTTATGAGTAGAATCATTTAGTATGTATTAAATAGGTGATAGATGGCATAATGAATAAAATTGAATTTGAAATAAAAAAGTAATATAATAATATGAAATATTAGTGATGCATACAAAATTTATTCTTATAAAAATAAAAATAAAAAGTTAAATGTTTTTAAAATTAAATAAATAATTAATATATTTTAATGTATAATGTTTTTTAATAATTAATTTAATTTTGAAATATGATTTTTTTTTGACAAATTTCATGAAATTAAATTAAATAATATAATAATTTAGAAGAATCAGCAGAATGGAGACTTCCACTATAAAAGCTACTTACCCTCTCTGTTTTCTCATATCCTTCTCATCTCCATATCCAGCACCAACACAAAGAAAGAGCAGGAGGGAGGGAGGGAGGGAGGGAGAGAGAGAGACTTAATTAATAGTTTTTGTGCTTTTGGGGTTTGGAGTTGCCAATATGTCTCTCCTCACAGATCTTCTTAACTTGAACCTCTCTGATACCACTGAGAAGGTTATTGCCGAATACATTTGGTGAGTTCCTCTCTCTCTCTCTCTGTCTTCTGCTGAAACTGTGGATTTTTCTGAGAATGGGTATCTTTTTCTAGTGCTCTTTTTGTTTCAACTCTCTCTCTCTCTCTCTCTCAAAGTTGTAGATATTTCCATTTAAGGGGTATCGTTGTCTGCAATTGATAATGCGTTTTCTAGATCTTTTGTTTTTGTTCCTTGTTTGGTGTAAAATGGTGATATATCTCCCACCGTCTTGTATTTGGGTAGTCTCACGCGAAATTTGTTTGCCTATTTTTGATGTTCAATTAAGACCACCTTGTATTTAGGATTTCTTCTGCTTGTTTTACAATTAATTTCCTTTTTTGCGTGTGTGTGTGTGTGTGTTTTTATATATTTATTTCATTTGACATGTTTATTTGATAAATTAATGAACAGGGTTGGTGGGTCTGGCCTGGACCTCAGAAGCAAAGCCAAGGTATTTTTTCCTGTTTTTAATTTTTTTTTTCCTTAAATCATTCCGTTCTTTTTTTTTTTTTGGTTATTTTTGTTAATTGCGGTATTCAATTCTAAATTTTGGTTCGTGTAGACTCTTAGTGGGCCAGTTGATAGTCCTCAACAGCTTCCTAAATGGAACTATGATGGATCTAGCACAGGTCAAGCTCCTGGTGAAGATAGTGAAGTGATTCTTTAGTAAGTTAATTGCTAATTTCATTTCCTCTTTGCACAATTTGTTCTTGTAATTGTCTTTGAATTCTCGTTCTCATCCTTCACTTGTTATGTAGTTTTTCCTAGTTTTAATCTCTTTTTCTTTCTTTTTTGTCATAATTGTTGATGCCCCAAAACAGTCCTCAGGCAATCTTCAGGGATCCATTCAGAAGAGGCAAAAACATTCTTGTATGTTCTTTGTCAGTAGCCGTGTTTTCTGAATTCAAGTCAACTGGGTTTATACTCTAGATTAAAAGCTTCTCTATTTTTCTGGGTTATTTAGGTCATGTGTGATGCTTATACACCAGCTGGAGTACCAATCCCAACTAATAAGAGGTATAAAGCTGCCAAGATTTTCAGCCATCCCGATATCATCGCCGAAGAGCCCTGGTATCTTTTAATCATTTCTTGTACTAATCTTTTTTGCATGATGTGTGATTCTTTTCAACTTTGTATTGACTTGCAATAACGTTGCAAACCCAGGTACGGTATTGAGCAAGAATACACCTTGTTGCAGAAGGAAGTTAAGTGGCCGGTTGGCTGGCCTGTGGGAGGCTACCCTGGCCCGCAGGTAATAAAATTGTTCTCCACCTAGAATAACATTTTTCAATCTTGTGTTCTAACTATTGCTAGGTCAGTTTTAGTACGTGTCATTAATCAAGAATCATTGACTAATTCTATTTATAAGCATAGGTCAAACCTTTGCCTAGTGTTGTTGAATAGTTTGTGCATCTTACATTTATGGATTGCCAGCTATTAATTTTCCGATACGGTGGAAGTCCTAAGCAATTTGAGTATAACAAAAATCTGCACATACCCAAAATCTGAATTTTACTATTCCATTCTTTGGTGATTTATAGTGAGACTGAAAGAATTTCCTCCAGTAATTTCTGGAATGATTGGCCTCTCAAGAAGGCCCCTAATCCATTTTGGTGTTGTGATCTTTTACTTTTCCACTAGACCATTTTGACAACTGAATAATTTTGGTGTTGCTGTTAAGCAGGGACCATATTATTGTGGTATTGGTGTGGACAAGGCCTTTGGGCGTGACATAGTGGATGCCCATTACAAGGCCTCCCTGTATGCAGGCGTTAACATTTGTGGTATCAATGGAGAAGTGATGCCTGGTCAGGTCTGTTACACAATTTCTTCTTCATGCTATTGTAATTTCTCATTTATCATCATCTGTCTACTTTGTAATTAATTGGAAAGTTTTCTTCCATTCTATAGTGGGAATTTCAAGTCGGCACTTCTGTTGGCATCTCCGCTGGAGATGAGTTGTGGGTGGCTCGTTACATTTTGGAGGTAATCAACACTAAATTAGCCATCAAATTAGTATATGATGGTACCCCTAAACTGTGCTGTCAACAACTGCCCAGATTTTTCTAACTTTGCTCTATTTGTTTGCTTCTCAGAGGATTACTGAGATTGCAGGTGTGGTTCTTTCCTTCGATCCCAAGCCCATCCAGGTCAATCTTCTGTCCATTGATTTCTAGTCAAGAACTTTAAGGACTTTGAACATGTTATATCTAAATTTTCAGTTTTCTGATGTTTTGGAATACATTGTTTTCTCTAGGGTGACTGGAATGGGGCCGGGGCTCACACAAACTATAGGTAATTTATTGGTCATATAACCTATTCAAAGGCTTACATGATGAGAAGCTGGTGAATGATATTTATTGATTTATCTAACTTTTTTTAGCACCAAGTCAACGAGGAATGATGGAGGATATGAGGTCATTAAGAAGGCCATTGAGAAACTTGGACTGAGACACAAGGAGCACATTGCTGCATATGGTGAGGGCAACGAGCGCCGCCTTACTGGAAGACATGAAACCGCTGACATCAACACTTTCACATGGGTAAAAGTCTTGCTCTTCTTACCATGCTGCAACTTTAATTTTCCACATCCCTCGTTGTCGAGACTTTGGGCACTAAATTGAATTCTTGATGGGTGGTATTGACAGGGTGTTGCAAACCGCGGTGCTTCCATTCGTGTTGGGCGTGACACAGAGAAGAATGGCAAAGGGTATTTTGAGGACAGGAGGCCTGCATCCAACATGGATCCTTACGTTGTCACTTCCATGATTGCCGAGACCACAATCCTATGGAAGCCATAGGAGTCCACTGAACTCTATAATTTGAGCTCTTCTCCTCACAGTGATTACCTATGTGCTCCTCACAGTGATTACCTATGTGCTATGTCTGATTACTAGTAAAAGAAAAGGGAGTATTGATGTACTCTATAATTTATTTTCAATTATGATTAGGCTGTTCGATTGCCCTTTCAAATTTCGGGTTTCATCTTTCTTGTGCTTTTTAAATGTATTTTGAATAATAACTTCAGAGGGCTGCTGATATTTATTGGGAATCTTAATCTATCATCCCATTTCCACGTGCATACTTAGAACATTGTATTGGTTGATGGATGATGCAATATGCTTCCAACTAGTCCCTTTTTCGTTTTTGTGAATCTCTAGCAAGTGGGGTTAGTAGTCCTTCCAATCTGAATGATTCCATCGTTTAAAGTGAAGATGTGATCGAATGCAACTCATGGGCATGCCAGAAAAATTGTATTGATCACTTTTCCTTTTATTAACACAAAATTAGTGCTGCATTGGATGGAAGATTTTATGACATGGAGAGCATCTCTCTCTGTCTCTCCAGGGTCAACTAATGAAGTAACAAGGCAAAAAAAAAAAAAAAAAATCAAACAAACAACAGTAGTTGCTGGGCACATTTTGGCAAAGAGCAGAGAAAGAAAAAGGGCTTTTCATCGTTCCATCTTAAACACTATAGCACAATCACACAAACCGTCACACTAACTGGTACTTCGGCTTCTTCTAAAATCCAAATCCTTAGAATTCCAGCTTGATTTCAAACACTGGGTTTGGATCTAAGCTTTCACCTATCATATCTGTTTTACTTTTTTTTTTTTTTTACTTGATTATCCGTATCCAAAAATTTAATTAATCTAATTTGATCAGTTATAAGATTTAATCTAGGAGTTGAGTCTCTCGATATCTATTTTTTTTATTTTAAAGATTCAAACTCCAGATTTTACTTTTTTTTTATTATTACAAACACTTTTACTTTATCTTAATTCTTACTTTCCTATTGCAGTGTATGTTACTATAATCATCCTGTATTTCCATTTTCCCCTCATTTCTTACTTTCTTTTAAAAAAAATTCAAGTCACATGGACCCCACATTTTATTTAAAGTTACTTCATTTTTGTCCTCGAGAGGGCCAGAAGTCCGGAAGAAAACAGGAGAACCACAGCAGACCCACTCTGCAGGCCCAAAGCACACCTAACAACGCAAGAATGATGCTACTAATCTAGACACCGAGAACCTAGTGACGGGATGCAAAAAGCCTTACAAATAGGGACCACTACTGTGAGCCCAGACGGATTTTTTTTTTTTTTTTTTTAATCCCGAATAAGTCATCATTTGGTATTTGGAGTTTAACTCTGACTAATCTAAATCGACCTATTATTAAACTCATTTTTATAAGAAGATCTTCCGATAATGTCTTTTCCGTTTTCAAATAGGCTCGAACCTTGGTTAAAGGGCAAAATAATATTCCCATTACGTCAATCAAGCATCGGTGCTCAAAGGTATTTTCATGGAAGCCGAAGCAGCTTATGGTAAACCCCTAGGATGCAAGGTTCTTCCTCACCCACCCTGCTCAGTGAACATGTTATTCCAAGCAACGGGATTTCAACCCCAGGCTTTCCTAGCTGGAGAAATAAGGGTGGACCACGTTTGAAAACATATTGCACACAAGGGACGAATTCAGGATTTTTGCTTTTGAGAGCCAAATATATATATATATATATATAGGTATTGGATCAATCGATATTCAAAATCATACTTTAACTAATTTGGTTTGAGTATTGTTGGGTTCAATTTAAAAAGACTTCTTCTAACATAATTTTTTTCATTTTCAAGTTTCATAATTAAATCACTTAACATTCTTATTCACTTAAAATAATTGTCGGTTGAGGTATATTATATATATTCCATATTGAAAAATACTAAACATATATTAGATAAAATAATAATAATTTTATTTAAATTGAACTTTCGGTATTTTCATGGTACTTAAATTTTCTAAATAAAGGGGGTTAAATTAATTGATGCCAAACTAAGGAAAGGCTGCCTTTTTTTGGGGGGAGCCATGGCCCCTGCAAAGCCCCCCCTCTATATCGGACATCGTTGCACAGTTTACAATGTAATAAAAAAATTTAAATATTTTTATAACACATAATTGAAATTATCATAGTCACATTTTATTTGCAAAACTTTTTTAATAATTTAATTTTATTATATACAATGTATTTTTTCAACAAACTCCCCAAATTTGTCAAGTAAAAAAATATAAATTCTACAGTTGTTAGTGATTTTGTCTCTCATATTCACAACACTTGACAATAGAATATTTTATCAAAATTTTAAAGGCATATTCAATTTAAAAAATAAAATACGTTTTAATGAGATATTTTTATTTAAAGAAAATACTTTTTTTACCACCCATAATAAAAATTTATACAAGAGATTCATTATTTTAAGGCGTAATCCTGATGGATTTCCACAGATTCGTCAATAAGTCATCAAATTACAAGCATGGTAAGTGCTTCTCCTTCCTTTGAACTCAAATATTTCATATCATCCTTGTTTCAAATTTCCATAAGAGAGGAAAAGAGATTCTCTGTATCATTGATTTTCACACCATAGCCCTTTGTAGTTTATTGTCATTGCCCTTTGTTCCTAAATTTTGTATCAATGATTCTTGTAATAGTCTCCTATTAATTTTATTTATAAATTAGATTAATCAAAATTTGGTGTACATGGTTTTTATACAAAATTAAGCCTCTGTGACCTTGATAGATTATTTTTCTTTCTTCATATTTTTTTTTCTCTTTCCTTTTTTCCCCCCTATTTTTGAATGATATTGTATCTTATGGGCGAGACTTCGTAGTTTAATAGTTATACTATGAGACTCAGTCATTGCTCAAATGGTAGACAGAAGCAAACTCCATGCTTGACATCGTATTAAGAATTTTCTCTACATTCAATTGCTACCAATTATTTACCATCCGACAGAAAATAGTAGTTCTTAGACATATATTTCATTATCAACTGGCAAAAATGCTATCTTGCCTCAACACCCGGGTTGGAAAAACTCACCGTCCGGGAAGGATCAACTTATATGACCAGCATCTCCTCACAAGTCTATTATCACCATCACGAGCATCAAGAGTGGTTGTCAGACCATGATGCTTATGACTATCAATGGCAGCTTGCATGACAAACAATTTTGCTAGTATCTTCAAGGACATTTAAACTCTCACAGAAAAGATGGACGACCAAAAATGTCCCAATTGTCACCGTGTCCAACTAATGAAGGTGAATCAAGTTATAGCACTCACAAACAACCTTGACATGAGAAACGCTTTATCTTTATCCTTCGTCAAATCTTCAAGAGAGTCCTAAAACTCTCAAGTTTCTTCAAGTGGTATAATTTCTATTGACCAATTGAAACCATCATTCTCTGCGCTATCAAGAGTTGTAATGAGCAAGTCCAGCCACACAACCAAAGAATGGAGAAGTTGAATGTCAGTGGCTGAAAGCTAATCTCAAACAGGATGTTGCCCCTGATACAAGGGCTTGTGAACCTTGAAAGATAAAGCATAGGATCAGACAATCCCAATTTGGTGCATAGGAATGTCACTCTGGACATGAGAAATTGATACTATCATATGTATGTCTCAAGTAATTTAACATCTCTCACTAGGACAGTTTTCTCCAGCCATATCAGATTCGGGCATTACAAGAGAATGCATTTGTTCAAATGTGGAAACCCCAATAGCCCTTAAACTAGAGACATCCGACATGCCATGTCTTACAACGACAACCAGTTTGTATCTTTTCTCAAAAATTAGATCAATATCACACATCCCACGGATGTTGAAGTCATAACAAAGGGCAGTGGGCTCTTCATCATTGCTGAAAGGGGGCATTCAACTGCAATGTGGGTCAGCAGAAAAAAAGTGTAAGGGATCAAAAGTTGTTATTCAATGATTGCATCAACTAAATGACTGCAAATATATAATTATTAGTCAATAAGCACAAGACATGTATATTGTTGAAGATAAGGTTATAATGTGCATTCTATTTACAATGAACTCCAGAAGAGCAATTTTTTAATTCCATTGATTGCTACAAGAGTTTGTTTACATTCCTATTAAGATGAACTTGACAGGAAAAATAAGCAAAAATAGAAATAATCTGATGTCTTAATGCCCCCATTTGATTCAGAAACATCATTTAATATATCAAATGTTGGATGTGATACATTGTGAATTACATAATAGGAAGGCTCCAAAGAAGTGATTTTAATAGGAAGGCTCCAAAGAAGTGATTTTAATACCATCTTCCAGCTAAAATTAGGTGCATCTGACATTTGGCAACACTACCATTGTCTCAAACATTGTCCAATGCCCATCAAGGCATTTACAGATTGGTTCTAGTTTAACTATGTGAGTTGTATGGAGAAAACCGCTCTTACATCATTACAGTGGCTTTAGTTTTACTGTTCTAACCATAGGCCATATGTAGGTTAATTTTTGCACCCTAAAAAGTAGATTATCGTACAAATGATACCTATTCAAAAACTAAAGGATTAGCTTCTATCCGCTGAAAATTCTCCTATTTGGTTGGCAAGAATTGGTAAATCTAATTAGCTGCTCATAAAAACTTAACTAACATAGGGTGAAACCCTTCCGTATTGGGCCAGTGAGTAGAGTACCTCCACGAGATGATTTTAGTTGCTCGATTGGATAAGACCCTAACATTGGTTTACTTATACCGAGTTAACATTCCCAATGGTGAAGGCAGGTGAACCCGTCCTAGAGGTATAGGTCGGATAAGATAAGAAAATTGTTCATCTTTAAAGAGAAAAGAAATGTAAAGAAAGAAGAAACACCAAGAAAGATTACTCGAGAAAAGAAAACTAGCATTCAAGAAAACTAATGATGGGAAACGACGTTGAAAACAGCCCATAAGGGGTTATAAGAGGCATAGAGAACCCATGTTTAGAGGTGCGAATTTAGTGCAACGGTTGAGTTGCTCTTTTATGATCTTGGGGTTACTGGTTCGAGACGTGAAAATAGCCTCTTTGTAAAAAAATATAAGGGGAAGTTGCGTATATGTACGCCAACCCTCTTCTTACTCTCACAAGACAGGGAGTACTTTGTGCACGGGGTGAATTTTTTATGGAGAACCCATATTTGATGCCCAAGCTTTAATTTGGGATTCATAAGAGGATCAAAGGGTTGTCAAGGGATCTTGACTGGTTGGTTAAATCTATGTAGTTTTATGCTTTCTTTGAGTTGTGCAACTGCGATTTGAGTTTTCTTTAAGTTTTCATGTCTCTTTGACGTTTGGGGTATTTTGGGTCTTCTAGTCAAGAGTCTATATGGGTCTAGTTTCACTTGTAGAGTGTAGTAGCTGGTTATATGTTTTGTTTGGTGGTCTTGATAGCCTGTAGCTTATAAAAGGAGTTGTAACCTATCAACTAAAGGACGAAATGTGTTTTGTTTGGTGATCTGGATAGCCCATAGCTGATAAAAGGAGTTGTAACCTATCAACTAAGGATGAAGTATTGAGACATGTACGGAATTGATGTTTAAAAATAAAAAAAATTTTAAAACAACTCTTTGGAGAAAGAAATTTCATTTCTAGCACTCACAAGTCGGGTTTTGAAGACCCATCATGCACAGTGCATGACGAGTCTTCAAGATCCGACATGCTCACACTCTATAAACCCGATCTGTTTTCTTCTTCTCTTCATTTTTCTTTATTTCTTTCTTTCTTCTCTGCTGCGCTTTTCTCTCTCTTCCTCTGTCGTGATCGACAGCTCCAGCGGCCTTATCTCTCTTCTGCTGCTTCTCTCTCTCTCCCTCTTCCTCCTGCGGCCTCCTTTCTTCCTTGCTATCCACGAAGGTACATTGCGAGCGGCGAAGGTACTGTGCTTCTGTGCAATTAAAGTTCAGTCCCTTGCGAGCGATTCATCTTCTACTTCACTCTTTAGCACAGATATGCAAAATTCCAAAAGTACATTGCTCATTTGAATATGAATGTGAAATCTTTCATTTGAATGTGTATGTGAAATGTCTCAGCACAGATCTGTAACTCTGTTCTTAATTTTTCGAATATGAAATCTTTCATTTGAATGTGAATGATGTATGTTGAAAGAATAAAATGTTTGTGTGTTTGAAAACTATGGAGTGAGAGAGAAATGAGAGCTGTTGAGAGATGTTTTTTAATTAGAAAATTAAATTTTTGGAGTAGTTTTTGAGGAATTGAAATGTTTAATTTGAGGTTTATTTATTGAAAAAATTGATTATAAATTTTAGGATTTTAGGTTATTTGAATTAGGGTTTGTTGAATTATGGTTTGTTGAATTTAGGGTTTGTTGAAATTGAGATACAATTATATATTGTTGTCAATCATTTAAATTGCAAAAATTGATTTGTTTCTATTAAATTATGACAAGTTGATTTTTGTTGTTCAGAAAAAATGACAGAAATTGTAAGATTGTTATTGTATTGTAATAGCAAAATTGTAAAGGGTGAGGATGGAGTTGGTTATAATGGAGACCCTTCAAAGTTGATTAGGGTGAAAAGGGTTGTATGTTATCATGAGTTGGCGTTGAAGATATGTAAAGGATTTCGGATCAATTCAATAACACAACATGTTGAGATTTTTCATCGTTGTCCCGTGTCGTACATGCAAAGTGTAAATTCACGTTTCAGTTTGTGCCAATTAGTGATGATGACGACGTTTCTAATCTGATGGAATTTGTGGTGGGCATGGGAGTAGGCACGACTCATGAGTTGTATATCAAATCATATGAGGGTGGAGCGTCCTTGCAACGAGATGATGATTATACGGATGAATATCCTCATATCGAAACTCGAGTGGATTTTACTCTTGCAGATATAGATGTGGGTAATGATATTGATGAGGAAGAAATGCCGAAAGAAGATGCAGAAGAAGAGGAGGATAACGAAGAAGAAGATGGAGAGTTGGTACGGGTGGTTGGGGTGGTGCTGCGAATGAGATAACGATTGGATCATCTTCCACTCTTGCACCCGTAGGTGGTGGTCAGAGATTTGTCTATGGCCAAGTAGACGACTCAATTCCCTTTATGATCACGGCATCCGGAGGTGATGGCTATGTGACCTTTAAAGAAGATTGTAGATTATCAAACGATAGTTGGACTTTCGGCGATGAATTGAAGAAGGGGATGAGATTTGAGTTGAAGGAGCAACTTATTCATGCTGTCAAAATGCATCATGTTGAGCATCACTATCAATTTCGTGTGGGAATATCAAACTCTACACTTTGGACAGCAATATGTAGTCAAAGGGATAAAGGTTGTAGGTGGAGGTTGCGTGCTTGTAAAACTAGGCTACTTGATGCCTTTGTGATTATGTTATTGAGGGACCGTATACATGTGATAATGCTGGGTTGATGCAGGATCATAGGTAGATAGATTTCAATTTGATGATTCATTATTTTCTAAACTATGTGAGAGAATATCCAAGTGTTAAAGTTGCTTTTCTCCGAATTGTTATGACTGAGAAGACTTCATATGCAGTTTCCCAGAGGCGAGTTTGGGCAGCCAAAAAAAGAGCTATAGAGATGGTACATGGGGATTGGGATGACTCGTAAAAACAACTGCCTCGACTTTTGAATGCCATAGTGGACAAGAATCCGAGAACACAAGTGAGTTGGAAGTTGGATCCGATTTTGTTGTTCAGTTACCTATTGGTGACGATGTTGTTCATATTATTCAGTTGACACGGGTTTTTATTTTGTTGCTGTTAGGAGGTATGTTATTTGTTGATAAAACAACATATTATGTACATTTACAGTACTTGTTGTTGTTACAGGATTTAGGTGTCTCAGGTACACGTAGTTGGGGTTCAGCATGCCTGGCATACTTATATAAACAACTTTGCATAGCCTCGCATGTTGAGTCTTGTGAGATAGGGGGATCTTTAGTTTTGTTACAGATCTGGGCATGGGAGAGGCTTCCTTACTTAGCTCCTGTTAGACGAGATGTACAGATGGCGGATGGTCCACTTGTTATGCGGTGGAGGACAGATTTTGATGTTACTAGCCTCTCTACACATGTGGTGTCAGTGTATAAAGAGGCGCTTGATAGGTAGACTATAGATCACGTCGTATGGGTGCTGTATACTGAGGAGGTACTGTTTAGCCTCCCCAACTACTGTCACAGAGGGAGGGATATTTGGCACGCACGCGTACCGCTGATCTGTTTTAGTATCGTGGAGTGACATTTTTCAGATAGAGTAATCCGACAGTATGGAGGTTTCCAGCATATACATATTCCTTGTAATACTGAGGATCAACTCCACGACACTACTACGAGGGGTGGACATGATATTGATCGGTCGATGGAGCATGCACGATATATAGATATTTGCACTGAGCGACACGACCATTTAGTTGAGTTAGATACGACGTATGGTCCCTCTGTTTCACATGCCTATTTTGGTTGGTATCGGACCATCGCCCGTTGATTTATTGGTCGTCGAGGTGCTTGTTTGGACTACGTGGTAAGTGTATAATTTCTTAATTTTCATTTATATCAATGATTGATATTCCTATTTTAACTAACATACATATTTTGTTTGTAGTGGGTTACATTGCATCAGATTAGAGACGATAAGGGTGCGGATGTGCATGCGTTAGCAGACTCAGCCATCTCAGTTATGACTGAGTTCATGAGTTATCTTTTGAGACCTAGACCGTCCAGAGATACTGACGAGGGACGTAACGAGGACTGAGCATGTGGACGACGACGAGGGAGAGCATGTCCGAGGAGATCACGACCGTTGAAGGATCATGCGTCACCACCACCTTCTCCACCGCCACCGTCTCTGCATCCAGACATCGCAGAACCTTTTACCATATACGGTGAGTCTTCATCTTTCTATACGCCTGTGTTTGATGATATCTTTCAGGTTTTTACTTCCGGTACTCCACAAAGGAGGCCTCAGACCGATATTCATATAGATGAGGGAATCACACAGGTTAAGAGAGACGATGCACCCTCCGCATATCGTGTATCCCCACCTGTTTTTTCTGAACCTCACCATGAGGATGTAGGACCCTCTCAGATCACGCAGATAGATGATTTGGGCTTAGTTTCTCAGGATGATAGTACAAATGTTAGACCCGATTTAGGAGTTAGACAATATACTAAGCATAGACGATGGCGTTGAGATTTATGTATTCTGTACTTTTTAGATTTTCTTATTATTAATAAAATTTGCATCAAATTGTAAATTCATGTTGATCTCTATATTTGTTGTGTTGGTTTGCTCGTTTGTTTGTTGAATGGAGAATGGTTCGTTGAATGGATGAGTGGCTATTGTTTGGAGGTTGGGTGATAGTTGGATAAGTTGATGACTTGGATGAATGTGTATGATCTTATTTGTGTGTTGAATGGATTGTTTTGTTGGTGAGTGAATGAATTGATATTGTTTGGAGCTCAGATGAGTTGGCTAAATGGATGAATTTATATTGTTTGCAGTAGATTTTTTGAACAGGTTTTTTCAGGCTTCAGCAGCAGCAGACTGCAGTGGTAGGGCTGCAGGGTGCATGTCGGGTCTTGAAGACCCGTCATACACTGTGTATGAAGCATCTTCAGACCCGATTTGTGGGTGTTAGAAATGGAATTTCTTTCTTTGAATAGTTGTTTTAAATATTTTTTTATTTTTTAACGTCAATTCCATACATGTCTCCAAAGCATTATTGAATTTTCCAACCGTCATATGACTCTAAATGTCTGATTGCCTTCTCGCCTAGCTATGATTAGTTAGGAACCTTAGATGTGATTGCCTAGGTTGTTCTACGTTTCTACACTTCTATATGTTCTGTTCAGTCGTCCGACTTGTTCTAACCAATCAAATAGTCAACAAGCAAAACCTTAATGTTGGAATCTACGATCCTGCATCAGATTTCGTATGAGAGCCTAACCCAATCACTATGGCAACTAGAACTAGACGAAAGTTCAGAGGAAAATTGACTGATTGATAGGGAGATGACTTCTCCATATGACTTTACAGAGATAACGCTTTGTAATCACAAGTCCGTGATGTGCAGATTATAGAACGCCAGAGTCACGACAAATTAGCCATAAAATTCAACCATTTTCTGAACTCCAGAACTCCAAAATCATAGGTTAGTGAGCCTAATCCATCATTGTGGCAACTACAAGTTATGCTGCTATGTTAGCTGTAAGTGGCTGATTTTAGCGAATTTATAGGGAAGAGTGGGACCGTAGAAACACGGTTCTAGAAGTTTAATAACAGTAAAATAATGTTTTTAAAATTATTGTGATCATCAAAGATGTGGTCGTAGATTTGATTGAGATTAAATCTTATAAGATTCCTCATTTTTCTTCAAGTGTTAGCATCCAGAGTTTAGCGCAGGTCGAAGATAAATTACCTATTTTACAAAATAGGGTCTATAGCTTAATTACTACAAGTGTCGTTACCATGTGTTAAATGTGCTGTTGATAATTATAAGATAATTATCTATTTTAGTTGCGGTAGTATTGTTAGCATCCACAAACTGTCTTGCTGTTGGGTTTCACTTTATTTTATTTTTTATTAATGGCATTAATTTCATTAATGGAAAATTTCATTATTACTTTAGATTTTAGATTGTTGTTTTTGTGATATATTTTCTTTTTTTCCCCTTAGATTTTATCAAAGTTTCAAAACGTTTTTTTTTTCTTTTTGGTATATTATCATCTGGTATTCAGAATTTTACCCAATTAATTCGGATCGACCTACTGTTGGGCTCGTTAAGGGAGAGGCCTCCTAAGGGGTGTTTTTTCCGTTCTCATTAAGACTCAAATCTGAGCACAAGGTTAAGGGCTGATGTGTCATTCCCACTATACTAACACCACTTTGATATTTTGTCAAAGTTTCAAAACGTTTTTTTCCCCCTCAAGGATGATTGAATCTAATTTTATTGGGAATTTCTTTTTTAACACGATTTTAAATTCTTTTTTCTATTTGTTCATATGGTTTCGTAATCGGGAGAGGATTGTAAGACGTTAAGAGGAAAGATTTGGTTTGTTAAGAAATTGGGATTTACACATTAGGTAAGTAATCTCTCGGATAGCATTTAGTTTGAACTACTGAAAAAAAAAGAGCAATCTCTAAGGTGACATTTTGTTTGAACTACTGGCAAGACACCAAACTAAAGACACTACAAACAAGGCGACATAAAAATTTGTATATATATAAAGATGAAGTTAAAAGAAATTCATTAGAATTTAGTTTTTAAATTTTTTATTTTGCATGAATATATTTGCTTTTTTTTTTTAAGAATTTGACAGGGTTTTGAAAGAGTTATCCTCATTAGATGATGGAAACTAATTTTGTTGGGAATTTATTTGAACTATCACTTTAATTCTATTTTCTTTTTACCCTTTGTTCATATGATTTCATGTTAGGGAAAAATTATGAGTGGGAAATGAGATTTATAAATTGGATAAAGAAACACTGATATATATCCTTCGTTCTCTCTTTCTTTGTTTGATTTGTGGGAGAGAAGATTTTTTGAAAAAAGATTTGGCAAAAAATTCAAAATTATATTTTTGTGAAAATTATTATTATCATGCACCTCTCTCTTACTCTATCATTGTGTTCATTTGTATTTTTTATCATTTTTAAATGATATTGGTTCAATAAAGGCTAATACCAAAAAATATTTTATAAAAAGATTATCTAGATTTCATCAGATAAAAAATATTTTGTTGAAAATTAATACTGTTCTAAAAGATAATTATTTATTATACAGTGTTGGGTTTATAGTTTAGTTACTGTAGTCCATTAACATGTGCAAAATGTCTTCTTGATGAGTTGAATAATTTTCATTATTAATTGAGAAAACTACAAAATTGCCCTCTAAAGTAAAGGTCCACACAAATAGATCCCTACATTTTCCTTTTTTTTTTAATCGATCACAATTTCTTAAATTTTACTTTAAAATTTATACATCTAAAATTAACCTTAGTTTCCCTTGTCTCCACCAACAACATTGCTTATTCATAGAAAAATTATCCTTGCAACATCTTTCTAATCCCTCTCTTTGATTTTATTTACCTTTGATTACCTCAGACTCACCATCATCATTAATGTCCTTCAATTACCCTTAAAAAAGCCCACCTTTCGACCAATTTCATTATCTCCTTCGAATTGTGCCAATTTTGCCACTTGTTATAGTTCACGGGAGGTTAAAAAAATTTCAGTAAACTATTCATTTAGACCCTTAGTTCAGAGGATGATTATGCATATTCACCACATCAGATACTAGATTGTTGCTTTTCTATGTTGCAAACATGTTTGCTTCTCTCTCTTTCTCTCTCTCTCTCTTTCTCTCTAGAGGTGTTATTTGGTTCGGTTTTCAAAATTTTTGATTAATTCGGTTTGATATTTTTTGAACTTTAAATCGAATTCAAACCGAATTTGAATTTATTTGAATTCAACCTGAATCGAATTTGAAATTCGGTTTTCGGTTTGAATTCGAATCAAACCGAATAAACCGAATTTTGAATTAGGTTCGGATTAAAGTTGAATTCAAACCGAATTCGGTTCAAATTCAAACTGAATTTGTTGTTTGGCATCTGAATTCTCATATAAACTCGATTTAACCGAATTCAGAATGATAAAATCGAATTTGAATTTGAAGAAATAAACCTTAATTCGAATTCAAATTCGGTTTTCGGTTCGAAGTCGTATTAAAAACCAAAATTCAAAACTCGAACCAAAAAAAAAATTTGAAATTCGATTATAATCGAAAATCGATTCGTAATTCGAAAACTGAATTTGAATTTATAAATTCGAGTTCGGTTGAATTCGATTCGGTCGAATATTCGATTATAACTAAAAATTGCATATCTCTATCTCTCTCTCTCAGTTTTAGAATTTGATAGGTTTAAGAAGGGGTTTTCACATAAGATTTTGGAATCTAATTTTATTATTTCTTTAGTTTCTCCCTTCAATTATTATTTTTTTACTCTTCGTTCTTACAATTTCATAATAGGGATGAAATTGTACAACTAGGAGGTGGAGGGGAAACGTTTGTTTTGTTAAGAAATGGAAGTTCCCAAATTAGGTAAGCATTTTGTTTAAACTATATCCAATGTGTCATGCTCTCTCTCTCTTTTTGATTGAGAGAAGACTAATTTTTGGAAGAAAAATTAGGTAGAAAGATTTCAAATTTCATTTTTCGAAAAATATAACTTTTGAAATCAAAACTAACGTACCTTCTCTTTGACATCATATTTGATTTTTCCTTTTTTTTTTTCCCTATATTTTGAAGAGTGTTAGATTGATATTTGTTAATAACAAATTAATGATTTTAAAATCATTGTCATAATTGGAGTTATGATTGTAGATTTGATTGAGATTAAATGATATCAACTCCTTTATTTTTCTTCAAGTAGGTTGAGAATTATCAGGAAGTTAACATAATTCCTATACTTTGTTGGGAGTTTGGCATAAATCTATTAGATAATTATTTATTTCACAATGTTGGTTAACACTTTAGTTAGTGACAGAGTTGTTACCATCTGAATACACTTTTTATATTAGATTTTAGAGCTTTTTTTTTCCCTGTCCAACTATATTGGCCCCCTTTTTTTAGAATCTGTAATGAGTTTCGGAATAGATTTTTCTTATTGGGCGATCGGATCTAATTTTGTTTGGTATTTATTTTTGATTTCTCACTTAATTTAAACTATTTGTTTATATGATCTCTTTTTATCAAGAAATAGGATTTATATCATGTAAGCAATCTCTAGAATCTATCATTTCTTCTCTCTTTATTTCTTTGATATAAAAGATAGTAGATTTTTTTTTCTTTTTTTTGGATAAAGATTATACAAAAATGATTTATGATTATAAGATATCTTTTGGATGTGTTTGTCTCACTTTCTCATTACAATTTGATGGAACTTTGATTTTTGGGGGAAAGATTAAGTAAAAATTGACAAACAAAACATCAAGTCTATTTTTTTTAATACATTAATTCATGTTAAATTGATATTTGTTGACAATAAAACATTGTTTTAAAAAAATATCATCTTTAGAGGTAAGGTTGTAAATTTGATTAAGTTTAAAAATTATAAACTTCCTTATTTTTGTTAAAATCGTCACAAAAGTGTTTGGAAATTTTTTTTTGTCGTGAGCAAATCTTTATTTTGTTTTTATAGTGTCGAGATATGGTTTAAAAAGGAAAACCATATGGTTGATATGTAATCCCTGTTTTTTAGATTAGTTGAGCTGTATGTTTAGTGTATATTTTTGTTAGAATAGATTCCTATTTTTTTGAGAGAGTTTTCTATTTTGTGAGATGACAAATATATATATTATTGATGTATATGTATTTTTCAGAAATGCAATTGAATAAATTATCAGTTTTTTTACTTTCCACACGGTATCAGAGCCCTAGGCTCTTTCTGGGGGAAACTTTTCTGAATCTATTCATTCATTCAATTCCTCCATATCTCATTTTCTAACCAAAAACTCTTTCAACCAATCAATTATGTTGGAAACCACCCGAAACTAGTCCTATCTCGGATGTGCCTTCAGCCGAGAATTTTAAAGTAATTTCAACGGATGATTTGTAGAATATACCAACGGCTTTTCAACTGAATGGAAGGAATTATTTGAAGTGGTCACTGTTCATTCATATATTTTTTAAGGGAAGAGACAAACTGAGTCATTTGCTGGGAACATAACCTAGAAAAGAGGATCCGAAACTTGCTGCTTGGGATGAACAACATTCGTAGTGATATCTTGGCTATGGAATTTAATGATTCAAAAAATAAGTGATATATATATATGTTCCTTGGTATAGTCAGGTAGATTTGGAATACGATTCCAAAATTCATGATACTGTCCAAATTTATGAAATTAACACAAGAATCTCAGCAACCAGGCAAGGAACCCGTACGATCACAGAGTATTCCAGTCTCTTGTAGGGCTTATGGCAAGAGTTGAATCATTACCAATGTATTGAGATGAAGTACAACTCGAATGTAGCAATTCTCAAGAGGTTTGTTGAAAAGATCATATTTATGATTTCCTTATTGGTCTTAATGTTGACTTTGATGCTGTGAGGGTATAGATCTTAGGAAAAGAGGACTTGTCATCTCTAAGTAAGACTATTTCTAGTTGGTGCTGAAGAAGGAATGAGTGTTATGCTCGAGGCTCAAGGTGCGGATGGATCTACCCTAGTGACAAAATCTACTAAAAATAAAGACTCACTCACATTATAGCCCACTGGAGGATTCAACAAGCAGGCTGACTTATCAAAACCTCTTATCAAGAGTCAAGACTCTCTTTGGTGCAACTATTGCAAAAAACACCACCATTTGAAAGAGACATATCGGAAACTCAATGAACGAGCTCCAAATATGGATAGGAATTTCTCCAATAGGACTGAAAGTGAACGAGGACAAGCACATGTGGCCAATGCTTATCCAAGCAGCGAAGGAAATCCACAAAATTCAATTTTTAAATTGGGTAGAGAAGATATTAAAAGACTGAAAAATATTTTGGGATCACTTGAAAAACCCCCCGTAAGAAGTACATGCTCATTGGCATTTCCAGGTATTTCTTTCTCTTCTTGTATTTCTAATGTTTCAGATGAAGTTTCTTAGAACACATGAGTAATTGATTTCAGAGCACCCGACCACATGACATATTCTTCTAAAAAATTCATAACATATACTCCATACTCTATCCATAGGAAAATAATAGTTGCCAACATATCCATCATTACTGTTGCGGAACAAGGAGATGTTTATATCAATAACAACCTAACTCTTAAAAATGTCCTTATATTTCTAAACTCTTTACAAATCTGGTTTCGATTAAAAAACACAATAAGGCTTCTAATTGCAGTGTGACTTTTTACTCATCTCATTTTGTGTTTCAAGAATTGGGCACGAAGAGGATGATTGGACATACTAGTCAAAGAAACGGTCTTTCCATATGGAAGAACGAAGTGGAAATACCAGAGTTAAGAGTTCTCGTCTTTTATCATTCTTATCCGAGTTAGCAATCTCTAATAAAGACAAAATCTGGTTTTATCATTATCATTTGGGTCATCTGTCATTCCGTATTCTTAAGTTTATGTTACTTCATTATTCAAAGAGTATTTAGTTGAAAGATTTCATTGTAGTGATTATAAACGTGTTAAACACAAGCCTTCTTCTTTTCCAATAAGTAATACAAAAACTTTCATTCCTTTTTCTCTTATTCATAATGATATTTGGGGACCACCCACAATTCTTAATATTTTTGGTGCTAAGTGGTTTGTGTCATTTATTAATAACTGTACCCGTATGATATGGATATATCTCATGAAAAATAAATCTAATGTTAGCATAATTTTTTTTTCAATTTTTACAACATGATCAAAACTTAGTTTGATGTTGGAATTAAGAGATTTCAATTTGACAATACTAGAAACTATTTCAATCAACTCATCTCTCCTTTTTTCAAAAACAAGGGATCATTCATGAATTCCCTTATGTTAGCACACCTTAACTGAATGGGTGGCTAAACGAAAGAACAATCATCTCCTTGTTATCACAAGAGCATCCTCATTTCACAAAAATTTTCCTCAACAATTTTGGGAAGAAACCATCCTAATTGTTGCCCATCTTATGAATAGACTACCAACAAAAATCCTTGATTTCAAAAGCCCAATAGAGAATTACAAAATTCTTCTCGACCTTCAATATCTCAAACATTCTTATTCCAAGGGTTTTGGGTAGCAGTGCTCATGCTCATGTTCATTTGTAAAATGGGGAAAACTTGATCCATGTGCTCTTAAATGTGTTTTTGTTGGCTATTCTTTCACTCAAAAAGGGTACAAATGTTTCCATCCACCAACAAAGAAGTTCTTCATCTCTCCCAATGTTACCTTTGATGAAATAAAGTTATATTTGCAAAATTTCTATATTTAGGGGGGAAATTTCAGTGAAGATAGGGAAAAAGATCAGTTTCTCCCTGAGTTTCCTAAACCTACTGAGTCAATACCAATTATTCAACCTGATCCTAATTCTATTAAGTCAACATCAATTGTCAATTCTTTTGTTCATTCATCCAGATCACATGGAATGATAAGGGAAAAGAAAAATCAAGACACTACACAGCCATTACAAGTCTATTCGAGGAGACAAATATCGAACTCTAGACTTGAGCTTTTTCAATCACCAGTTTTATTTGTAGTTCAAACACCTGAGATATTCCTTAGACCTAAGATGACCACACAGTCATCTACCTTTGAGGAACTAGACAATAAAACTATTGAGCCAAATGACTATGTCATACCGATTGCACTTACAAAAAGGAACGAGAGCATGCACCAAACATCCATTATACTTATTCATGTCCTACCAAAACTTATCTCGAAGTCATGTAGTATTCGTTAGCTATCTACATTTAATTCCCATTCTTAGAAACTTATCTCAACCATTAGGAAACGAAAAGTAGGAGAATGCTATGAAAGTAGAGATGGAAGCTCTTGAGTGGAATAAGACTTAGGATTTGGTCAGTTTGCCAAAAGGAAAGAAGTTGGTTGGGTGTAGATAGGTGTTCATAGTATAATACAAATCAGACGGTTCTGTGGAGAGATAAGACACGATTGATTGCAAAATGCAATACTCAAACTTATGGTATAAACTATCTCGAGACATTTACTCCAGTCGCAAAAATGAATACAGTTTGGGTTCTCTTGTTAATAGTAGCTAATTTTGGATGGAGCTTACAACGGTTCAATATTAAAAATGCCTTCTTACATGGTGATTTTGAAGAGAAAATTCATATGGAAATTTCCCTATGAGTCCAACGTTGAGATGGTGTACAAGTTAAAGAATGCTCTATATGGACTCAAACAGGGTCTGGTTCAGAAGGTTTACAAAGGTGGTGACTATATTGGGTTACAAGCAAAGTCAAGATGATCATACTCTGTTTGTGAAGCACTCAAATTTAGGAGAGTAACTGCATTATTAGTGTATATTGTTGATATCATAGTGACAGGTAATAATGTTGAAGGATGTAGAGATTGAAGCAGTACTTGGAGAAAGAATTTGATATTAAAGAACTTAAAAAATTAAAATATTTTTTGGGTATTGATGTGGCTCATTCGAAATAGGGAATTTTCAAATCACAATAGAAATATGTTTTTGATTTATTGAAAGAAACTAAAAAGTTAGGGTGTAAGCCAGTTGATACACCAATTAAAACCAATTTCGGGTTATGTGAGGCTTCAAAAGACATAGTTGTTAATAAAAATTCATATCAAAGACTTGTGGAGAGGTTAATTTACTTAACATATATGAGATCTGATATTGCCTTCGCTGTAAGTTGTGTTAGTTAGTTCATGTGTAATCCTAAGGAATCTTGTTTAAAAATAAAGGAAACATGACATTGCAGGCCTATATCGATGCTGACTATACAGGTTCTCTAGTCGACAAAAGGTCAACATCAGGTTATTGCTTGTTTCTAAGAGACATTCTTGTTGTTAAAAGTAGCAATCATCAAACACATCAAGTTAGCTCTCAAGTTTTGACTCCTCAACAAGCACTAAAAGCTACTAAGAATCTTCTATCAACTATCAAAGAAAACTGGCTCAATTTGGACCAGAATTCTTCCTAGATAAATGTCCATTCATGACTTTGTTCTGGGTCTAAAATATGAGCTTGAGAAGCCTTACAAGCTGTCCATTAAGGCCCAATATAGGGCCAGTAAAACAAGCCCCAATGGTTGGTACAATGAAGCTATTGGGACATGCCAATAGCTAGAAGAAATTAGCCATTAGGCATCAGCCCAATGGCTAGTTTCCTATCCTTTGGAAGCTGAAGCCTTAAGGCTTCTTCACTCTCTTTTTCTCCTTACATCTTTCTTTCTTCCCTTATCTATAAATAGAAGATCTTGTTGAGAAAATATGAATTAACAATTGTTGAAACTTTCTTGTAAAATTCATAAAGCAAATATGACATACTTTATGTAAACACTCTTGAGCAATAAAATCCAATATTTTATCATTATTCAAGTCCTGTTTTCTACTCTTTTTTACATGGTATCAGGGAATGTACTAATTCTTTCTTCTTCCATAACGGGTGAATTTCAATCTCATCCATTTTCTTCCATTCTTCTAAACTCCAACAATTACTTTCGATGGGCAAATGGAATCAAAAAGTCGTTAAGTCTGAAGAGACTACTCCATCATATTACCAAAGAGCCTATTGAAGAATTCGATCCTCAATACAAAGAATGGAAGCAAAGGGACGAGCAAGTCTTCATCCTCCTATCAAACTCCATGGATTCTATTCACCGAATGATGGTTTCAAGTGCTCAACTACCAAGGCTTTATGGGATTAAATACATGGTCTCTACGGGCTGGAATCCAATCTTGGGAGGGTATTCCAACTCAAAGGGTTTATTGCTCACATTAAGAAATAAGAAAAGAACCTCTCACAACTCTTCGGGGAGTATGAAGATCTTTAAAATGAGTTGAGAACTTTAAGACCTTTCATTACCGACCCTAAGATCCTCCAAAAAAGGGAAAATAAAGATATGATTTTCGGCCTGCTGAAATCTTTAGGAGAAAATTTTCTTCATGTTTATCAAGAAATTCTTCGAATGAAAAATTTTCCACCTTACCGATAAGAACAATCTATGATTCAACGAGCAAAAACTAGTATGAGATTAGAATAAGCCTCCAAAGTTAAAATTGAAGCTCACAGTTTCATACAACTTCAGAGGATCATGTTGCTAACAAAACACAAACTTCAAGCAAAAAGGAAGTTTGTGCTTACTGCAAAAAGTTAGGTGCGGAAGGAATAAATGCTGGTTTCTATATCCACACTTAAAACCAAAATTCAAGAAAAAGGAACTAGAATAGACAGTCCTAGTTCAGCATGCAACCATAGAATATCCTCTTATGGTGAAATATACAGCTCTTGAAAGCAAAGTAGATGAACTCAACAGGCTGCTAAAGCAAGTATCTCTCCCCTTTGGTACTAACTCCAACTCTTGCCTTATAGATTCTAAATGTGACTTCCATATGATTAAGGAAAAAAATAAAGTTAAAAAGTTTTTACCTCTCCTTAATTATAAGGTTGTCAAAGTTGCAAATGGACAAAATTTGAAAGTAAAAGAAATAGGTAAAGTTACACTTTTTGGAAAAACTATAAAAGTTTTATATGTTCCAAAATTTAACTCCAACCTTATGTCCATTAGCAAAATCACCCAAGATCAAGATTGCAAAGTTGTCTCTGATCCAAGCAAAATTATTTTTCAGGATCTCAAGTCAAATCGCATAATTGGCTAGAGGTCTAGGAGAAATAACATATATTTTTTGGATGAAGACAATGTTGCTTATGTAGCACACCACTAAGGTCTCAATCCTTTGTGGCATGCCCATCTTGGTCATCCTAGAAAGCAAGTTTTAAAACATCTATTTCCAAACTAACATATTAAAGATAGATATTGTAAATCTTGTATTTTTGGAAAAGAAATCAGAATATATTATCCTGTCTAAAAAACAATGTATAAAAATGCTTTTAAATTAGTACATTCTGATTTGTGGACTTCTCCAATAGTATCCAATCGTGGTTTTAAGTATTTTATAATATTTATTGATCATAGGATTAGGTATACCTGGGTTTACATGCTAACAAACAAGTCAAAAGCATTTGAAACATTTCAAAGCTATTATCGTTATGTTACTAAACAATTCAACGCAAAACTAAAAATACTTAGAACGGATCATGGGAGAAAATACACTAGCCAGAAGTTTGAAGTTTCTTAGAAGAAAATTGTATAATACATCAAAAACAAAGTGTATATATCCCTTAACAAAATGTGGTAGATGAGAGAAAAAATAGACATCTTGTAAAAATAGCTAGAACCATCATGTATGTGAAATAGTTAGTACTACTGTGCACTTAATGAACCTCGTGCCTACTGAAATCCTCAAGGAAAAATCTCCCTTGGAACTACTTTTGAACAAAAAATCAAATATTTTTCACCTTAGAGTATTTGGATGCACTTACTACATTCACATTCCTGAACAATTCAGAGATAAGTTAGATAAAAAAAGAGAGAAAATGTGTATTTTTAGGGTATGCATCAATTGAAAAGGGATATAAATATTTTGATCCTATTGCTAACAAAATGTACATATCTAATGATGCGATATTTTTGGAAAGTGAATTTTATTTTGTAGAAAACAAAAATGAAATTCCAAGCAAAGAAAATACACTGAAACTTTGGTACATTGAAGCTACCTCTTCACATTCTCTCCAAGTAGAAGAGCATGATACAACAAATTAGGAGGGAAATGATCAAAATGCATCTGAACAAGAAGAAGGAGCCAGAGCTACCACTTCAAAAGGAAAGGAGAAAAGAGGATTAGGGAGAGAAAATGAAACTGAAAATACCAATGAAGAAGCAGTTGAATCCCCTCCTTCTGCACCCCTAAGGAGATCAACCAGCTTAAAATGACCTCTTTCAAAATGGAAATTTTACTTTAACTCTCACTCTGCGGATGATCATTTTTTTAATGTTTGTTCTACCTCTAACGTTTCTTCTAATCATCAAGCTTTTTTGAGTGGTATTGATCACTTTTAGGAGCCAAGAAATTTTAATGAGGCGAATTAACATTCGAAATGGAGAAAGGCTATGAAAGATGAACTTGAAGCATCAGAAAGGAATGAAAATTGGGTGATCACATCACTTCTCAAAGAAAAGAAAGTTGTGGGATCCAAATGGGTTTATAGAATCAAACACAAAAGTGATGGTTCCATAAATCGATTCAAAACCAGAGTTGTAGCAAAGGGATCACTTAAAATTATGGCATAAACTATAAGGAAACTTTTGCACCAGTGGCCAAGATGAACATTGTTCGAGTCCTCATGTCTCTAGCTGCTAATAACTCATGGGAGATGTTCTATATGGATGTAGCAAAATGCTTTCTTGTAAGGAGATCTACAAGAAGATGTATACATAGAATTATTTCAAATATATGACTAACAAAAGGGCAAAGTGTGCAAACTCAAAAAGGCAATATATAGATTAAAACAATCTCCAAGGGTCTGGTACACTAAACTTAGCTTACTCTTTTCTAAGCGATGGATTCAAAAAATACAATAGTGATTCATTACTTTTTGTTAATATATATATATTTATATATAAAACAAAAAAATCACTATTATACTCATATATGTAGATGACATAATCATTACTGGAAGTGATCTAAACCAAGTTGATCAAGTCAAAAGTTTTCTTAAATCTAAGTTTGAAATTAAAGATTTAGGAAAGTTAAAGTACTTTCTAGATATAGAACTTGTCTATTATCCTAATTGGTTTGTTCTATTTCAAAGAAAGTATACTCTTGATCTCTTATAGGATTTAGGAAAACTATGAGCTAAACCAGTTTGCAGTCCCATCTCTACATTAATTGAAATGAAGGATGATAAAACATTTGAAGATCTACAAAGATACCAAAAGCTTATGGAAAAGCTCATCTACCTGACTATAACTAGACCTGATATCTTTTGCCATAAGTCAAGTTAGCCAACATATGCATGTTCCAAAAATAAAACACTGAAAGACAGTAGAGAGAATTCTACATTACTTGAAGGTGTCTCCAAGAAAAGGAATCTAGATGAAAAACAACCACAGCTTAGAAATTCAAGAACTCTGTGACGCTGATTGAGTAGGAGATTGAAAGGACAAAAGATCAACAACTGGGTACTACATGTATGTAGGTGAGAATCTCGTGTCATGAAAAAGCAAGAAACAAAATGTAGTATCCAGATCGAGTGCAGAAACAGAGTATATAGCTATGGCTGTAGTCACAAGCAAAATCATGTGGTTAATGGTATTAATAGAAGAGCTAGGATTCAAAGTCACTACTTCAGTCAAGCTTTTCTGTGACAATCAATTAACTATTCACATTGCCTCAAATCCAATATTCCATGAGATGACTAAACACATAGAAGTGGATTGTCACTTTGTGCACTAGAAAGTAGAAGAATACTTGATAGTTACTCCTCATATCAAAAGTCATGATCAGCTTGCAGACATTTTCACCAAGGGAGGGACTGTCACGCCCCAACCCTCGGATCGAGTAGGCGATAACCGTCACGTTACCTAAAGATATGGATAAATTTAACCCGTACACCAAAGTATCACAAGACATTCACTAATAACCATCTATTTTTCAAAATAATTAAATAAATCCAAATAAAACAACATATAGTCATCACATAACCAAATGACCAACACGATCTGTCTATGCTCAAAACATGCATGCATAAGGCCATCCCAACCATTCAAATCCAAATACATACACAAGGCCAACCCTGACCATTCCAGTCAAATCCACACAATATAAAATAAGTCTATATTCAAGGGATCTAAACCAATTTAATCAAAGACATTCCTAAATATAGTTTCGAAAATCAAATAAGTTCTTAATATATGTTCACAAAACCAAATGAAATTTAAAGTTCAAAATCAACAAAAATAAAATTCAAATTAGTGTTTCGGAAACAGTTATAACCAATATCTCCATAAGGGTCCACTAATATCTCAAAATATACTCAAAGAAATCGATACCCAAATAGGTACACAAAATATTTTCGGTTCGACTCAAGGCAAAAACTAACCTCTAACCCAAACGTCCTCTGTAAAAATGAAATAAGAGGAATACGTGTAAAAATTATTCAGTGAGTGGAATAACATGTTATACAATGAATGAGGGGTGAGTGTGGATATGTCAAATAGTATTCCCAAATTCTTTTTCTTCATAATCCAATACATCAATGATCATAATAAAAATCAAGATTTTCAACTAAATCCAATTATCATAATGAGATAAAATTTTATGTATCAAATATATTTCACATTTTTTTAAAACATGGGACAACCAAAATCATTGTTTCTGACAAAGGTTTACCATGACTTAGAGCAAAACAGTCTAGAGGTTTTAGTAATTTAAGTTCACAAATTACCCATCATTGGCGTTGGATGTAATGTTTCATTAGTGGTGCAACCAACTATCCTACGACTTTATTTACATTTGGTTATAGAGGCATTGCACGTGTTTGGCTACCTCTTATGGTCTACTAACCCCACCACATCACCCCGTCGAGTCGCACCGTGGAGGAAAATGACTAATCATTTAATAGGGATTTAGGCTCATACCCCAAACCAATACATATACCATTCCATTTCAAACCATTTTGTGTGCCAATATAACCAACTAAATTTCAATTCGAGTCATCAATGACAAAATTTACAATATAATAGATATAAACATGACACATAATTCATCTTTAATAAATTAGATGTATTTCTATCATAATTTCATATATAAAGACATTTTACACGCACAAAATATTTCAAAACTCATTTAAAAATCATTAAAAAAATTAAATAAAATATTTTACTCATTTAAAACATAATATATAATCTACTCATCTGTTTGGAGGACAACTACTCCCTATCCACAATTTAATTCAAAATAAATCCCTCTTAACCCTTCAATTGTCTCAATCTAAGATAATAAACACAATTTCATCACTTAAATATAGTTCAATATTAGGGTTAATCAAATTTTTCTTAAATTGTCTCATAACCTAAATTTTTCTTGCACAATCATGTCAAAAACCATCATTTCTTGATCTACAAAGTTTGGATTGAAGTGATTCCATTTGCTACTTAAAGTTATGACATAATGCTTTAACTATTATGTTTAGAACTAGACACAATATCAATTACACAAAAATACCCCAAGTCTATGAATGTGTTAGTCTTAGATTCATGACCCACATTTGCATAGTCACCGAAAAATCCTCATAACTTTCATTATACATATTGGATTTAAGTGATTCAAGTTTCAAATTAAAAATAAAATATATATCTATAATTTTTATATTCGGACTTTAGCCTAGTTCAGCTTAAAAAGTATCTCAAATTTGAAGCAAACCATTCGGCTAAAACAGGGCAGAATAGAGTATTTTTCTGTATAGTACATCTCTTTGAAAAATCATTAAAAATTAAATTCTCATCCAAATATTTCATTTCATATGTCATTTTAAAGCACTAGAAGTCTAGTTTCAGAAAAAATAAACCTTATTCAATTTGTAGTAGTGCAGAAAGAGTTATGACTTAAAAACTAAAGCAAGGTCTTCTGTCCAGATTTACAAAATTTGGGTTTTCATTCTCATTCTTCATTATTTCAACACTCATCTAGGCTCAATCATCAAATCAAGACATTTATCATGATACAAGTGATAGATTAAAACCTAAAATTAAAACCTAAAACCATGTATTCAACATACCTTGTCCTTGGCTCATGTGCTCACAACTTGTTACAACAAAATCTCTTCCAAAATATAAGGTTCTTTAACCTAATTTGATAAACCTCAATCTCTAACTACAAATCAAACCAAAGGATTGCTAGAGGAGATTGAAAATATGGCAAAAGTGCTTAAAAAAATTGAGAATATTGTTGAGAAATGATTTGGAGATTTTCAGATGGTTCGGAAAAGAAAGTAAAAGAAGAAGATGATAATGATAATGATGATGATGAGAAGAATAAAGGGATATTCAAGAACATTTATCTCTCCCCCTCTTTCTCTTCCTCTTTCTGTCTCTCTCTCGGTATACACACAAAACCCACTTTTTTTTCCTTCTTTTAAGTCACACAACACATATTATTCTCACTTCATTGCATTAAGTGCCAACCACTTACAATTTATTGCTTCTCTTGACTTTTCTACCAAGAGAAATGAAGAAAACAAAAGGAGAAGAAAACAAACATGGGCAAGGACTTTTGTTTGTTGGCTCAATAGTTGGGCTCCAAGATAGGGTTCAAATAGTTGAATTTATTAGGTCAAGGGTGAGACAAGAACTTATGATTTTTTTTTTCCTCAAGTGTTGGACTCCAAATTGGGTTAAAAACGGTTAGATTGTAAACTCAAGAATTAGACTCAATTAATTGAGATGTTAATTCAAGGGTTGGAATTAAAATTTTGGGCTCAATTTCAAGTTCAATTCAAGTCCAATTCTCATATCCTCAATTCTCCCCGATTTCATATTTTGTCCTATACTTTAAATGTCATGTATTTAAATTTATTATTATTGTTGTTGTTGTATTATTATTATTATATATATTTAATAAAAGAACTTTTAATAAATATAAATTAAATTCTAATACTGAATTTTTGGTGTTATAAGAACAATTCATCATCTTCAGAGCATTATGGGGAAGTTAGGCATTGTAGTCATCTATGCGCCCAACTTGAGAGAGTGTGTTAAAAATAGCAATCATCAAACACATCAAGTTAGCTTTCAACTCTTGACTCCTCAACAAGCACTAAAAGCTATTAAAGATCTTCCATCAACTATCAAAGAAAACTGGCTCAATTTGGACCAGAATTCTTCCTAAATAAATGTCCATCTATAACTCTATTCTAGGCCTAAAATATGAGCATGGGAAGGTCTAAAAGCTATCCATTGAGGCCCAACAAATGGCTAGTAAAACAGGCCCCAATGGCTGGTCCAATCTGGCTGTTAGGACATGCCAACAGTTAGAAGAAACTAGTGGTTAGGCACCTGTCCTTTAGAAGCTAGAGCCTTAAGGCTCCTTCACTCTCTTTTTCTCCTCATTTTTTTTCTTTCTTCTCTTATCTATAAATATAAGATCCTATTGAGAAAATATGAATTAACAATTGCTGAACCTTTTTTGTAAAATTTTAAAAGAAATGTGGCCTACTTTATGTAAACACTTTTGAGCAATAAAATTCAGTATTTTATCATCATTCAAGTTCTGCTTTCTACTCTTTTTTACACTTGTGATGCAAAGGAGTAAAAAATAGAGTGTGGTAGCAAGGTCAAGTGCAAAGTCCAAGTTTAGGTCAATGACACTTGGGATATGTGAGCTATTGTGGTTGAAAATAGTTTTGAAAGACTTGCATATTAAGTGAGAAGTTCCTATGATGTTATATTGTGATAACAAATTAGCTATCAGTATCGCCCATAATTCGGTTTAATATGATTAAACGAAACATATTGAAATGGACACACACTTTATAAAGGAAAATTTGGATAATGGCCTAATTTGTATATCATTTATCTCAACTAAATATCAATTGGCTAATATACTTACACAGGGACAACTGAGTACTGTTTTCCAACATATAATCAGCAAATATGGAATGGAGAATATTTATTAACCAGTTTGAGAGGAAGCGTCGAGATATGATTTATGAAGGGAAATCATGTTGATGATATGTAATCCCTATTTTTTAGGGATTAATTGAACTGTATATTTGGTGTATATTTTTGTTAGGATAATTTTCTACTTTTATGAGATAGTTTACTTTTCTGTGAGATGGCAAACATGTATATAACTGATATATATGTATTTTTCAAAATACAATTGAATGAATTATCAGTTTTTCCACTCTCCACATATAACATTAATTTCACTAGTAATAGAAATTTTATTACTATTTTAGATTTTAGATTGCGCTTTATCTGTGCAAATAGATTTGTTTTCTTCTTCCAAAATTTTACACAGTTATGGAAGAGGTTTTCAATTTTTCACTTTCGTTCATATGATTTCATGATTGTAACAAAATTATTGCAGGCAGTCGGGAAGAATTTACTTTGATAATAAATTGGATTTATAAATAATCTCTAAAATCTATTATTTCTTCTTGGTTGAGAGTAGATATTTTAGAGAATGATTACGAAAAAATATTCCAAGTTTTATTATTTGGAAAATATTATTTTTGTGGAAGAAACTAATGTGTTGTGTTCGATTGATATTTACTAATAATAAAGCTGGTTATTAGAATGATTGTCATAATAAAGACAAAATTATATGAGATGGTGGGGAATGAAATGATTTATAAAGAAATAGGATTTATAAGAGTGAAACAATTTTTAAGATCTATCATTTGTTCTCTCTATCTTTCTTGGATTTGGTTGAGATTTTTTTTTTTTTTGATATAAAAGAACAAATTCAAGAAGAAATGGACATTTCAAGAATTGAACTCAGACCCTCTTACTGAGAGCATATTTTCCTGCAACGATTGTACAAATATAGATTTTAAATCTTAAAACCTTTTAGATGTGTCCTCTCTTCTTAGTTTGGAGAATAATTGATTTTGGGAAAAAGTTAAATAAAAAAGATTTCAAACTTCATTTTCTAAAAAATAATATTTTTTATGAGAAAACTAACATATGCCTTTCACTAGTGTTTGATTTATTTTTCTTTTTTTTTTGTTAGATTGAAATTTGCTCAAAGCAAAACACTACTTTTAGAATGATTGTCATTATTAGAGATAAAAAAAACTATAACCTACCTCATTTATATTCAAGTTGGACAAGATGTTGGGAAGTTCATACAATCCTTATACTTTGTTGGAATTTTTAAGATAGTTATTTATTTACACTGTTGAGTTTATAATTCAGTTAACGATGTTGTTGTTTCCAAGAGAGAATTGTTACTTGAACTCTATTTTATTTAATTATATCAGTTTTATTAGTGTTAGAAATTTAATTATTATTTAAATGTTAAAATTTGAGAGCATTTTCAAAAGAGTTTTTTCCTATCAAAAGATTGAATCCGATTTTGTTAGGCTTTTTTTAAACTCACTTCAATATATATATATATATTTACTCTTCATTGATATGATTTCTTGATGGGGTAGAATGGGAAAATATTTAATTTGGTAGGAAATGAGATTTACTAAATGGGTAAGTAAACTCTAAGTTGGATTCTTTGCTTTAAAACTTCTTTTTGATACGTCTCTCATCATTTTCTTTTTAACATCATTTTTATTTCTATTGTTTTATATTTCAAAGATATTTGGTTTGTATTTGCTAACAACAATGAAACAATGTTTTTCAAAAAGATTTTCTTCATGAAAGATATGATTTTAGAAGTGAGTTTATTTATTAGGCGTTTAGCTTAGGTTTAAAATATTATTATCCATTTCACAATGTTGGTTTATAATTTAGTTACTGGAATATTGTTATCACATGTGAAATGTTTTGTTGATGAGTTAAACATTATTTTGTTTCAATAATATCAACTTCATTAGGGGTAAAATTTTTTCATCATCTTTTGGGGAAAAGTAAAGATTATATACAAATAGATCCCTGAACTTTTTTATACTAACCTTTGCCGAACTATGAAAAATGAAAAAAAATTGGTACTTTCGTCCATGATTCTGTTAACTTTGAATATTTTTATCCCATATGCAAACCACATGCTTAACCTCCAGCTACGTCCTTAAACAAAAACATAAATAGAAACAAGAAGATACTAAAAAAGAGAGAGGAAAGTCATAATAATTTTTATTGCCTTCAACCTCTTTCTAATATCTCTCTCTAATTCTTTGATTTTATTTCAAATTTTTATATTTAAATTCAATACCATAAACAAATCAACCATAATTATCCGTTTATGCCACCAACACCATCACTTTTTTGTTAAAAAATCATTTACACAATTCTTTTTCTCTTCGGTTCCGTTAAGTTACCTTTGATTTCTCACCATCACCATTCCCCCACAATTTCTTCACCTTTGCTAGATTCCACAAATTTTGCCTCTTATTATAGTTGAGGAAGGTCTTAACGTAAAAAGGAATAGTTTGGGATCTACTGACTCTCAATTCAGGAGTTATTTTGTAATTTCCCCTTTAGATAGTATAATGTTGCTTTTCAATAGCAAAATATTTGTTTTTGCTTAACGGGGTTTTGAAAGGTGTTTTTCTAATCAAATGATCGAATCCTTTTTTGTTGGGAATTTTTTTTTTAAATTCTCTTCCATTTTACTCATGTTGAAAATGAAAAGACCAATTAAGCTCACTTATTTCATCAAGCAACGAGATCTATTATGTCCACCAATATCATCAAGGGTCTAAGCAAGTTTCTAGTATCGATTATCTAAAATAATGAAGCCCAACAAAGACAAAGGGCGGCTCTAAGAATTTCTAGCATTATATCCAGAAAATGAACAGTATAAAAGCTCAAAAAATCATCTAAGGTGTTGTCCAGACTCTAGCCCAAGGGATAATATTTAAGTCTAGTTTGGAAGCCTAAAAAGTCATCCAAAGAAGCCCAAAACAAGTGCTAAAGAAGGTCCAAGTGATAGTCCAAGCAAGCAATGGCAAAATTGACAATTTTCTGTCCATAAATTAAAAAAACTAACTGTTGGAAGTACAGCTGTACTTTCCAATAGCTAGAGTGTTTCTCTCTTCCTTTGCTTGTGTCTATTCTTGCCTCTAACAGATAGTTTTGGGTCTAGAGATATATATAGGGGCCCTCTCAAATATTTTGAATATAGAGAAACAATCTATTCTTCTCTCTAATCTCTCTATACTCCTGTAATTTTCTCTCATGGATAATCTTCCTTTTATAATGCATTCTTGAAATACAATATAAAAAATTCTCAATCATTTTTACTCAAACACTTGTACTCTTGATATCGTTATTATAACATGGTATCGCTGTTACAATTCCAACCTCTTTACATGATTTCTTTCAAACTCACCATTTCTCTTCCATACTCCTAAAATCAACCAACTACTATCAATGGGCATAGGAAGGAAAAAGGTCTTTCAATGTAAGAGACCTATTAGAGCACATCATGGAGGAGCCTATGGTGGAGTCTAACCCCAAGTACAAAGAGTGAAAAAGGAGGATGACCAGGTGTTCGTACTGCTATCCAAGTCAATGGACCGCACTCATCGTGCGCTGGTCACTAGTGCTCCAATGGCTAAAGCTTTATGGGACCAAATATATGATCTCTATGGGCAAAAACCAAATTTGTGAAGAATATACGAAATCAAATGGCTAATAGGGGGTCTTAAGAAGGAGAGAAAAACACTCTCCCAACTATTTGGTGAGTATGGAGATTTATGCAATGGGCTCCGTACCCTTAGACCAGTAGCCACCAATCTAAAAATCTTTCAACAAAGGGAGGATGAAGACATGACGTTCAGCTTGCTCATCTAGCTTGGAGAACAATATTCTAATGTACGATAAGAAATCCTTAGGATGAATGAATTCCCTTCATTCCAAGAGGTCCAATACATGATCTAACGAGTTGATAGAAGTATAAGGATCGAGGAGGCTATTCAACCCTATCTCCAAGTTCACAGTTTTGAAGCTGTTGGAGGAGAACAAAAGGTCAATTTTGTATCCCAATCAATCAAGAAATCAGTTTGTTCACATTGCAAAAAACTTGGGCACACTAAAGAAAAGTGCTAGCTTTTGCATCCACACTTGAGACCAAAGAGGGGTCATGAAACCTCCAACAATTCCAATAGTTCCAAAACCGTTCAAGCTATATCACTGGAATCAACCATTGAACAAGTGGTGACAAGGGTGCTGTTCAAACAAGGATTTAATCCCGGACTCAATTCTGCTGTTTGTTCTAACTCTACCTCTAAAGTTCAAGATTAGTTATGAAACTTGGGATATGATCACTATATGGTTAGAGATAAAACCAAATTTCAAAATTTAAAACCCCTTCCTAACCATAGGTTGATCAAAGTAGCCAATCGACATGATCTAAATGTTAAAGAAATTGGGGAAGTAAAAATTTTTAGCAAAAAGGCAAAAACTTTATATGTTCCCGATTTCTTATCTAATCTTATGTCCATTAGCCAAGTGACCAAAAAACAAGATTGCAAGATTGTATTCGATCCTAATATTGTTGGTTTTTAGGATCTCAAATCGAATCAAATCATTGGTATGGGATCTAGAAGAAACGATTACAGCATGTCAAGTAGGAGACTATGATTTGTGGCATGCTAGATTAGGTCATTCATGTAAACAAACTTTGCAAAGCCTATTTTCAACAAAAAATTGTGAAGATAGGCATTGTAAATCCTATAATTTTGGAAAGAAAAACTAAGTATATTATCCAATTACAAAAACATTACATAAAAACACTTTTGATCTTGTGTACTTAGATATTTGGATCTCACCCATAATATTTAAGAGAAGATTCAAATATTTCATAACATTTATAGATCACAAAACTACATACATTTGGGTTTTTATACTTACCATTAAGGTATAAGCATTCAAAACATTTAAGACTTTTCTAATATACGTCACTAAGCGATATAATGTTAATCTAAAGGTGTTTAGGACAAATAATGGAGAAGAATACATGAGAAAAGACTTTACTACATTCTTATAAGAGAAAGGGATAGTCCACCAAACAACACCTCCTTATACCTTACAACAAAATGAGGTAACCGAAAGAAAAAACCGACACCTCTTAAAAATCATTAGGACCATAATTTTCATACTAATACACCAAACACCTTTTGGAGTGATGCTATTAATATTGTAGCTCATTTGATCAACCATTTGCCTACTAGAGTTCTTTAATGAAAATCCCCCTTAGAGCTCTTACTAAAATAAAACCAGAAATAAGTCACTTGAGAGTGTTTGGATGTATTTGCTATATTTACACCCAAGACAATTTAGAAATAAATTGTATAAAAAGGGCAAACGATGTATCTTTCTAGGATATGCACATTACTAGAAGGGTTATATATGTTTTGATCTGAAAACAAACAAACTATACATATCAAAAGATGTGATATTTATAAAAAATCAATTCTATTCACAGAAGAAGACAGAGAAAGAGTTGGAATTTAAAAAAGAAGATCTACACATTTTCCTCTAAACACCTAAACCCACAAGTACCTCTGATCACACCCCAAAAGAAACTCCAAGACAAGGAGAAAGATGCAACAAGAAGGTGAAGAGGGCAGAATAGAGCCAGAAATTGATGAGGTATAAGAGCAAGGGGGAGAACATGAACTATCTTCTTTGGTTCAAGAAGAGGAAACAAGTGATCATTCACCTCCACCTCATCCACTTAGGAGATCATTAAGGCTGAGACTCCCTCCTTCTGAATGGATGAATTACAAAATCCCATCGTCTAAATACTATCTATTACTAACACATCTCTTGATCATCAAGTCTTCTTGAGTGCCACTGTTAAAGTGCAAAAACCTAGATAATCTAGTGAGGTTAATGAACTCCCGGAATGGAGAAAGGAGTTGGATATATTAGCCAAAAATGGAACCTGAGAGATCACCATACTTATAAAAGGAAAAAGAGCAATAGGCAACAAATGGATGTATAAAGTGAAGTATAAAAATGATGGGTCAATTGAGCGATATAAGACACGATTAGTTGCAAAAGGCTTTACACAAACTTATGGAGGAGACTTCCATGAGACTTTTGCACTAGTAACTAATATGAACACAATCTTAGTTCACATGTCCTTTGTAACAAATCAAGGGTAGAAAATGTACCAAATGGATGTGAAGAACGCATTTCTTCAAGGAGAGTTAGAGGAAGAGATACACAAGTATCTTCCACAAGGTTATCAATCACAGAAAGAGGGGCTAGTATGCAAACTTAGGAAGACTATCTATGGTCTTAAGCAATCTCTATGGTCCTAGTATGCAAAACTTAACTCAACTCTTCTCAATAACAATTATAAGAAATATAGTAGTGATAACTAATTATTCATCAAAAGAATTAATGAAAAAATCACTATTATTCTCATTTACGTAGATGATTAATTATCACTGAAAATGACTTGGGCCTCATAGATCAAGCCCATAGTTTTCTTAAAATCTAAATTTGAAATTATTGATTTAGGGCTACTAAGATATTTTTTAGGAATAGAACTTGTCTATTCTCATAAAGGGTTTGTTTTATCTCAAAGAAAATATACACTTGATCTTTTATAGGAAATAGAAAAAGTAGGAATAAGACCAACTATCGGTCCTATTTTATGTGGAGACAAGGGAAAAGATGATCAGTCCTTCACAAAAATACAAAGATATCAGAAATTAGTTGGGAGGCTCATTTACCTCATTAGTACTAGGCCAGACATCTCATATGTAGTGAGTCAAATAAACCAGCACATGCATGCCCCTACAAAAGGAGATTAGAGAGTAGATGAAAGAATTTTGAGATACCTGAAAAGGACTCTAGGAAGAGACTTATGGATGAATCACATAAATTGAGGGATTTTGCAATGCAGATTGGGTAGAAGACTCAACGGATAAGAAATCCACAACAGACTATTGCATGTTCGTAGGAGGAAATCTTATCTCTTGGAAGAGCAAAAAAAATCTGTGGTGTCAAAATCTATTACAGAAACAGAGTATAGAACCATTAGTGCAACAACTAGTGAGATTGGTTGGTTGAAAACTTTAGTACAAGAATTAGGACTTCTAATTACTAACGAATCAAGCTTCAATTCAATAATTAGTCCGCAATCCACATTGCTTCCAATCCAGTTTTTCATGATAGAACTAAGGATATTGAGGTTGATTGCCATTTCGTCTAGTAAACGGTAGAAGACAAGACAATCATCATCCCTTACATAAAGGGTCAGGAGTAGCTTGTAGACAGCTTTACTAAAGAGACAACAACTAATTATCATCAAGCCATCCTTATTAAGTTAGGTTCTATAGATATCTATTTGCCAAACTTGAGGGGGAGTGTTGAAAATGAAAAGTCTAATCAAACTCACTCATCTCATAAAGCAACGAGATCTATTTGGTCCACCAACATCATCAAGGGTCTAAGCAAACTTTTAGCTTCGATTATCCAAAATAGTGAAGTCCAACAAAGACTTAAAGGGCGCTCCTAAGAAACTCTAGCATTCTGTCCAGAAAATGAAGAGAATAAAAACCCACAAAATCATCTAAGGTCTTGTCTAGATTTCAGTCCAAGGGGCAATATTTAAGTCTGGTTTGAAAGCCTAAAAATCCATCCAAAGAAAGTCCAAAACGAGTGCTAAAGAAAGTCCAAGTGGTAGTTCAATCGAGTAAGGGCAAAATGGGTAGTTTTCTGTCTATAAATTCAAAAAACTAGCTGTTGGAAATTATGACTATATTTTTCAATGACTAAAATGTTTCTCTCTCCTTTTACTTGTGTCTAACAGCTATTTTCTTATCTCTAGCAATTAGTTTTGGGTCTTGGATTATAAATAGGGGTCATCTCAAATGTTTTGAGTATGGAGGAATAATCTCTTATTCTTTTGTTTAAATTCTCTACACGCTTGTAATTTTCTCTCAAGTAACAATCTCCCATTCGTAATATATTTTTGAAATATAATACAAAAAATTCTCAATCATTTTTACTCAAATATTTATGTTTTTGATATCATTATTATGACAACTTTTTTTTTTCCCTAGTGTATTCTTATGATTTCACAATAGGTATGTAGGAGGAGTAGGAAGAAGAGGTGAAAGATTTATGAAAACCCATTTATTATAAAAAATAATAACTAATGAGTTAAATTATAAAAATTTATTATTATTAAATATAAGAATTTATATGTTTATAAAATATTTAATAAATAGATTCATTTTAATTTATATAAATATATTTAACAATTTATATGATAAGATTAATGAGTTTATGAATAATATATCTTATAAGTTATAATTTTAGCCAAACAAACTCTTTCTCTTGTCAGTGAAAGTACGACTCACATCCATTTATAGCTTTTAAACTGTGACTTCCAATAACTTTTGATGACTCAAATTTATAATGCATTTTTAACGGTTTTATCCTTTGCAAAAGGTAATATGTAGTTTGATTTCTCGTCAAATTTTTAAGGTTATTAAATATGTATGAAATAAAAAGGATTTGAGAGAGCTATCCTTAAAATGAATCCGACAAGTATTTAAACTAAATTAATCAAAATATGAATTCGGATACCGATTGGTATAATATAAAAAAGGAATACTATTACGCTATAGTAATAATATCAAATTTGTTTTGTGATATGACATAATATTTGATGCTATAAAAATAAAATTAACAATAAAAAAGATAAAATTTAGTAACTTTGTTTAGTATTAAACAATAATTTCAAAATCAAATTAATTTCTTAATCACCGTTTATTATTTAATCAAGAGTAGTTTTTATTTCTTTATAACAAAATAAATATATATTAACATTTCTTAATAAATTAATTATCTTTTAATTAGGAGCTTGAATTTTTTAGTAGAATCATGATATATTAAATTCTTAATCCTTAAATAAAAAATAATATTATTCTAGGGTTTGAAATTTCAAACTCTAGAGAATTAATTTAAATAAAATCTTAATGAAACGATTTTTATTTCTTAATAAAATAAAAAGTATCTGAAGACGAAAGACGGTTGGTAAGTCATTATTAATTGTATATATCAGTAGTATTATTATTTTCTTAAATTATGAAGGGAATTTTTTTTTTTTTTTTTTTCCTAAGGAGGCTGACTTCTCCTTGGAAAAACCCTAGATTAAACCCCAAACCCTAGAAATCCCAAAATACTTCGTCAAATTCTTCAAAATCCCTTTCGCGAATCCCTACCTCCATCATTCTCTCTCTTTATCTCTTTCTTCTCCGCAGCTCGGCGTTGAAATCGATTTCAGGTGCTTTTGTCTTGTTCAATGGACGTTAGAAGCTGTTGCAGGAAAATGTTATTCATGTTTTCCTTGCAAAACTGAAATTTACAGGAAAATGCTATTTCCTGTCAAAAGTTAAAGCAAAACATGACACTCAGACAAGCTGTTGCCGCTGCTATTCGCAGAACTTTACGTTTTGATTCTTCTTATTTTCGTCCTCCAACCACATCCATCCCCAAATATGCTGTTGCTGCCAATGCTCCTGCCCCAGGTATGCTCATTCTCACTTCTGAGTCAATTTCTACTTGTTTATGCTTGTGATTGCTTTTAGGCTCAACATCTCCATCTTGGTGTTTGTTGTTCAGGATATTCTTCTTGGAGTCAGCATCATCGCAAATTCTCCATTGGAATCCTACTATTTGGGCAAGGTAACCCCTTTTCCTCCATAATTAATTGTATGCTGTATGTAATTTCAAGATATTTTTTTGGACTGCAGAAATTTCTTGTCAATTCCTAACCACTTGGTGTTTTACAACTAACTGCAGAAGTTTCTTGTCAATTCCTAATTACTTGGTGTTTTACAACTTTCTCTTTTTGGTGATTAATTTTGGACCTTTACCAGGAGAATGGCTATCTCTTTGATTTCAACAACCAAATTGTAGAAGACGATGAAGGGCAGTTTTATGATTTTTCCTGTTAAAATATGAAATTTCAGGTTCTAGTCATGGTTGTTATGGTCATAATGTTAACTGGCATCAAGGGTGTTATGTAAAGGAATTGGCTATGAACATTATAGATTACAGGAGTTTAAGAGGGATTAGAATGCAGTCTTTCACTAGTTTCCCTTTTGCTTTCTGTTTTCTCTTGTTTTGAGGATTTATCATCCTTTAGAGGTCCATGCATTTTTCTAATACATCGAACACATTTCCTTTTCCTATAAAGAGAAAGAGATCGTGCGAGAGCACCATTGGATAATATGAGCATTCCTCTTTAACCAAATACTTCACAAAACTAATGTTGCACTGCTACAAGTTTTTTACAATATTATTGAAGCGAAAGCTTCTTATTTGTAAGAAGAAAATTGCACAAATTATCAGGCAAAATCAACCACTTGTAGAAGATGGCAAAAAACCTACTCTGGGCAAACCATGAGTATCATATTTATCATTTTTTATAAATAGGACAGAAAATTTAAGGAAAAAAACTTTGATTGGCCTCATTAACTATAGTGAAGCTATTTACTTTTTCTTTCTAGAAAACACTATAAGCAAATCATCTAGTCTACCTTAATCTATTACAAAAACAGGTATAATTAATAGTATATATATGTTTTTACATATATATATAAATGATATATATACAATTATACCTATATATATATTTATCATCTATGTTGACCAGCTATCCTGGTGTCATGAACCCCCTAGCAAAGAGGAAACATAAACATACTTCGGAAGCAATTCCCATAACATGGCGTAATATCCAACCCTGGAAAGCGGCTTTGAGAGTGACCTACAAAAGACATGGAAGGGAAGTGGAAAACTTAGAAAACTTTTTCTGTACTTGAGCCCAAAGTCTGGGAGAATCTTCTGCTATAATCGAAGCTAACTATGCCACCGGGTCATAAGCAACCTGAGAAATAAAAAACATGGAAGAGCACTTCTATAACCATCATAATAAGCTAACAATCAATGGCGCTTCAAGCCTGCCCAGCAGCTAGAAGGAAAAAACTGAACATGCTGAAAATAAAAGCTTTGTAGACTGCATTCTTAATAAGTGTCAGGTCAGTCAATATCAACATCATAATTATGGGTTACAGGTATCCTCAACTTGAGTTTCGAGCAAGAAGCTAGCACTATCATGTATAGAAGCCTTGCCAAAATAATTCAGGTCCATCATTATATAATGAATAGGGAGCTATAAATCTCCATCACAATCATTGTATTTAAAAGGTGAAAATAAGAAGTGTTGAGACAAAATATAGGGATCTAGAATCCCTTGGCTCCAAGTGTGCTATCGTGATCTCTCCACTTCTCTCCTTGGACCCCTGAGAAGTAGGAAAGGAAAGGGTAAACTAAGGCTCTGGCTGAGCAAGCACCCTTTCAAGATACACAACAAGCATTGTACTATGTATCTATTAACGCATGCATATAGAGCATGGTAATAATCAGGATTAATTAAATTCATCTCGTCATTAACTTCATGAGTGCAAAGTAGCTCATAGCACTATGACAATGATAAGACAAAAATAAAAGAAACAAATCGACTAGTATGAAGACTAGGATTCACTGTAAACGTATCTATTACCTAATAAGCAAGCTCACCAGGTTAGAGCAATTATTCTTCTCACTGTCAAGAGGAGAAGGGAACACTTAGTAATTACTAATCTTTCCTCTCTTTCCTTATCTTTTTTGCTTCATTTTCTTTCTTTGTTTTTCTTGCACCTGCCTCCACCTTTTGGAGGTTTAACTCAGGCTGTGTCCTTGCCCCAATCCGGGGTCCTATTAAGAAGTGAGCATTGTCCTGGTGGATAATTTTACACATAATTGCTCCAAGGATAAGTGGGTTAGGAGATCTAGCTGAACACTCCTAGTGGGGATTCTTCATTCTACAGTATTCCATTGCCTGGGAATGAGATACCTACCCCAACCCATTAAGTATTAACTTTTCTTCTTCTTTATTGCTCTTTAGTTTTACTTCTCCAAATCCAGGGTCACCTTATGTGGTGAATCTTTGCCCGAAGAAGGGTTTCTTGTATTGCATGGTTTTGCTTTCCCAGCCTACTATTAAAACCTTTGTCCATAGAAGGTTTCTTCTTGTCCATTGCACTTATTCCTCCTCTAGAGAAACTCAACTTAAGGTTATTTCTTAAAACTTTGTGTATAAGTAGAAAAATCATATACAAACCTCTCTAAAAGCATCTAACTTATCTAAATCATCAATCTTATGAGGCTTAGCATTTTTTCTTCTCCCTAACATCACCAGAGTATCTACTTTGTTCCAAACTTTTGTGATCTTCTTGAGTCTCTTAAATTTTCTTATGAATTTGAATATCCCCCACCCTTTAAATGGGTATCTCTTCAAGTGTCCTCCATCGAAGACCTGTATTCGAAAGCCAAATGTTCTCAAACATAAAGGGGTGGGGCCCCAACTATTATGAGTTCCTTTCTGTAACTTTGGGAGAATTTCCCTTTCTTCACCACGATTATTGAAGACAGACCCTTCACATGATTCAAATCAGACTTCAGGCCAAAACAGTGGCCTTACTAATCTCACGTAGAATGGTTTGGAGAGCTCTTCTTAAGCTTATGCTGCAACCAAGACATCTCTGAAAACATTTTTCTTTTTATTTTTTTGGGTGAGCTTCAGTCAACATTGATGGCGTTTATGATTGCTTTTCCTTTAGGAACCCACGAACAGCACTGGATTTATTTTCCTTTAACGGATTACAACCAGCTTCTTGGATCCAGAATCACCCAATGAGGTTATCATTTGAACCAGGTTCATTTAAGTGATTGAGCTTGGGCCTTTTCTTAATCCATATAAGACAGCCCTTTATCTCTTTCCTATTCGACTGTAGTGAACCAAATAGACTTCTAGCTTTATATATATTTTTTCTTTTGGTTTATTTTTGGTGTTTTTGTGAGGCTTTTAAAGAGTTTCATTAGATTTTGAAAACTCTCTTGTTTTATCATGTTTTTATATGTTGTGGGGGCTCTCTCTTCTTTTCTCTTTTAAGACTTTGAGCTTTTCTGAGGAAGCCTCATTTTGTTGTTGTTGTCGTTGTTGTTGCTTTTTTTTTGGCTGTCAACTACCGATCTGCATATGATTTTGATGGAACAAAGTTGACCTGGCATCCTTATAGGACTTTACCTATGGACTTCTACACTGGTCCATGGTTGGCATTCAGCAAGATTGGAGAGCTATTCTTTGCTCAGTTCTGGTTTTCTTTTTCAGTAATTTTAGGAATATATCTTTTTCTCCATCATGCTTAAGCATTCTCCTTTTATCTGCAAAGAGAATTGGTGTTGGTAGGAGTTTCGCATTCTTTTTTGTAGAGGGTAAACCTTTGTGCTTGGTTTTTTATGGTTGAGTTGATAACATCCTTTAAACAATCTTTGTTGCAGCAATAATACTCGGAACAAATGTTAGCCCAGTCTTGGCTGATGATGTTTCAGTTGAATCAAGTTCTGCAAATGAAACGGAAGGTGCTAAGAACATATTTGACTTTCGCAAAATTGAGGATGGATCTGTCATATCAAACATTCATACACAGAACTGGAGAATTTACACCGATGAAGGGAGAAAGTTGTCCTCACAGGTAAGAGATCTCCACCACATGCTTGTTCTCATCTTGCATGTGTGCTTTTCTATCTCTTTTTTTTATTTAGTTCTTTTTGAATATAATTTATTTGTTCTCTTTTTTTTAGGGGAGATGGGATGAAGCTAAATCTGTGCTTTCTGCATGCAATAGACGAAGCTTGGGAAAGCTTTGTGGTCGAAGAGATCCTCATGTTGCATCTGCCTTCAACACATCTGGTGGGTTCACTGCAAGATTTTCAAATGGTTTTCTAAATCTAGTTATTTGTGTGTGAGTGTGTACTTACATCATGTTAAACTAAATTTCTCTGATATGAGAATGGAGTAGTTGCTTTCAGTAGGTTGATAAACTTCTGTATATTAATAGATTACACCATATAATAGAAATTAGCTTATTTACGGGTCAACCTGATTTTAACATGTAAGATTTCATCTTATACAACAAATGGTAACACTATGGATGCATATCTCCCAAATTTTATTTGTTAGGATTTCAAATACATATCATGAAAAAATACTGCATATAACTAATGGTATTGTACCTAAATATATTACAGAAAGGGAATAGCCCTGTTGTTATTCAGCAGTTCCTTTAGAATATTAATCCTAGGTGTCTGCAGTATTGGGATCTAGTTGTGGATTGAAATTGTAGGAGATTAAGGGGATGGAAGGGAGCTATTCTTACCTTAGGCAGGCGTATCATTTTTATCCTTGTGCATTTGTCTAATGTCCTTCTCTATTTTCTCTCTCTTTTCAAAATTCACGTTGAGGTAATAGATAAGATTGAGAAGTTGGTCACATGATTTCCTTTGGTTTAGGAGTGGGTCAGTTAAGAAAGACTATTTGGTGAACTAGAATCAAGTTTGTAAACCTAAATGTGAGGGTGGATTGGGTCTCAGTGACATGGTATTCAAGAATATTTCTTTGAGAAGCAAATACTTTTGGTGATTCTCCTTAGAAGTCAATTCTCTTTGTGATATGTTTATAAAAAGTTAGAATGATCTCTGTTAGAATGAATGGGATGCTAATATTCGAGTGAGAGTTTCTAATTATAGTCCTTTGAAATTCTCTCTTATTTATATGAATTTTTTCACCGTCTTCTGTCTTTTACAGTGGGTAATGGTCCTCGTGTTCATTTTTGGATCTATGGATTGTTTATTTGCATTTATCTATTTTTTTTCTTTAGATGTTTTATAGATTGTCTTGATTTTGTTCTGCTCCTATCACTCATTTTATAACTGGGAGGATGATTTGATCTTTTGAGACTTTCTTTTTTCTTTTATGAAATCTTAATGATAAAGAAATTCTAGAGTTTTCTTCCTAAAATTTCCTCTTACAAGGAAATGAGCCTTCCTATAATTGCTTTGGATACTAGGATACAAAATTTGGATACCTTGGGTTTCTTTACTTGTGAATCTTTTGATGATCTTATTATATTCCTAACACCATTATTTTACTTTAAATAATTTTATTTGAAAGGCAAAAGTTTCTCCTAAGTTTAAAACTTTTACTTGGTCCATGGTGTTTACCAAGATTATTACTAATGATCTACTCCAAGAGAGGAGACCCTCTAAGTTATCTCCCTGAATGTATGTGTTATGAGGTTTAATAATTCTGAGAGTAGAGATCACTTATTTTTACCTTATTATGTTGCGCGTGAGATGTGAAACTGTTTATTTGCGGTGTGTGATGATATTTGGGTTCTTCCCAATAGCTTTTTCTTTCTCACAAGTTTGAGAGGTTTTAGAGGGAAAAATTGATGCTTGCTTTGGATATTTGGTGTATTGGGAGAGAGTGTAATTCGAGAATATTAAGAAATCAAATGATTGATTCATCTCTTTTATGAGATAATATTTTGTCATTTTCACTGCTTTATGGGCTCACACCTTTTGCATTTATAAGGTGTATAGCTTCGAAGAGTTGAATAGAAATTCGAAGGGTAGCCCCTTGTTTTTGTTTTTGCATTCTTGTCACTTCTCAGACTTTTTTGTCCTTGGAAGTTTTTGTACTTTCTCTTGTTACCTAATATAATTCTCTTTTTCTATCCTAACACACACACACACACACATGTATCAAGAAGCTGAATTTTGCAGTTATTGTTTAATGTATGTGTCTGTTTTGTGGATAGGATGTTATAATGAACTAAAAAGATGTGAAATGTATTGATTAAACTAGAGGAAGTGAAATCTTTTGATGGGTGGCAGATCTACCTACAGAAACAGAAAAGTCTATAGGGCATTGAGTGGTAGGATATCTCTAAAAAGAAATAATCTCTATCGTCTATGAAACCTTTTCATTGTAGCTATAACTCTGTTCCTCCATCTTTTCAATTGGGAAGTGAGCTGCATTGTAATCATCATCCACTATCCCTTTAGGATGACAGAACCCAAAACATGATAGTACCTTTCAGAAGAGAGGATGAGGATGTAGTGTAGGGAGACAATAGCCATAAAGAATGGTGTATTTGGAGAGAGTTGAAAGCCACAATCTTCTGTATGAAACCATTGAAACTTCTCTTTTATAGGACAAAATAGTTTTCTATACTTCTCACGCCTTGGGGATTTGTAAGGATTATAAAATAGACGATTTGAAGAGGGACCGGAGAGGAATTGTGTAGTCTTTTTGTATTGATTTTCTTTGTTCTTTATGGCTTCTAACGATTCTTTATGGTTAGGAGTTTTGTATGTGCATTCTTACATCTAATATATTCTTTTTCTTCTATCAAAAGAAAAGCAATAGAGGTATTTGTAAAGATTACAATTTAGACAATTTGAAGAGGGATCAGAGAGGAATTGTGTAGTCTTTTGTATTGATTTGCTTTGTTCTTTATTGCTTCTAAGGATTCTTTATGGTTAGGAGTTTTGTATATTCTTTCTTACATCTAATATATTCTTTTTCTTCTATCAAAAGAAAAGCAATAGCCATAAGTAAATCTGCAACCACCATGACCCTTCTTATCTAAGAAGAAGAAGAGGGAGTCCTAGAGAATGGAAAGGCACACTTTCAGAGTAAAGGTGGATTTAAAATTTGTCATACTTAATGTGGAGAGAGAAATTCTATAGGCATCAAATCTTACATTCCGATGACTCTCTTTGTTTATTTTTTCAGTCTAGTTGTTCTGTGGTGGAGATTACTAATTGCTATAGTCTTTGATCGCAAAGAAATGCCGTTCAAACTTGAAAAGGTCTCTGAGGTTCTCTTTATTGGTAATTCCTTTAATT